>JAPKLY010000358.1:431935-453291 GCA_026898435.1 Prunella vulgaris | reverse complement strand
GAGATTGATTCTAATGAATCTTTTACAGACTCTTCTGAAAATTCTTATGATGATATTTCATCCCTGTCTGACAAAGTTGAGTGTGATAATTGCGCTCTTGGTAAGCCTTGTCTAAATTGTATCAATGATACTGATAGCATCAAAACTGATGATGAATTCTATAAGCTTATGAGTCAATTTCAAGACATGAATATTAATGTCTTAACTGATAATCATATTCTTGAATTCCTTAAACAGGTTAAAGACCCTAGTTTAAGAAATAAAATTATTGAACAATTCGATGATTCCTGTTCTAGTGATAATAAGACTAGCCTTTCTAATAAAATTAATAACAATTATTATAATATGGGAGAAATTGATAAACTTCTCAAACTTAGGAATATTAAAAATAATCCTATCACCATAAACGATTTAGTTCAAGAGATTGATAATCTCAAAAACAATGTCAAAATTCTTCAAAAACAGAATTTAAATTTCTCTTCTAGAATTTCTTTCATTGAAAAAGGAAAAGAAAAGATTGATGACATTGATACCAACTCTATCGCTTCTCATGATTTCAGAGAAGAAGATCATTTGGCTACCATTAATATAATTATATCTCAAAAATGGTATACTAAGATTTCTCTTCTTATTAATAACTCTTATAGACAAAATTTCATTGCCATGATTGATAGCGGAGCTGACATAAGTGTCATACAGATGGGAAAAATTCCCACTAAGTTTTTTGAAAAAACTACACAATCTCTTTCTCATGCAGGAGGAGGCCCTCTAAAAATCAGCTATAAGCTTAAAAATGCTTATGTCTGTGTTAATGGCTGTTGTATTCCTAATGATTTTCTCATTGCAGATGACATTACTAGCCAAATGATAATTGGCCTTCCTTTCCTTTATAAAATTTACCCTCTTACTTTCATTAATGAAAGAGGAATTACAGGTACTTATAATGGAAAACCTGTTACTTTTGAGTTCATTACTAAACCAATTTATAAAGTTCTTAATTTGATCCAAGATCAAATTGATTCTAAAAATAGTCAAGTTAATTTTCTCAAAGAAGAACTAAATTCTTTAACTATTGAAGAAAGGTTAAAAAACCCCAAACTTCAAGAAAAGATAAAATTTCTTCTTAATAAATTTTCCATTGATATTTGTAATGATTTTCCTAATGCCTTTTGGGACAGAAAGAAACATATCGTTTCACTTCCCTATGAAGATGGTTTTTCTAATGCAAAAATCCCGACTAAGTCAAGACCTTGTCAAATGAACTCTGAATATTTAGAGTTATGCAAAAAGGAAATATCTTCCTTATTACAAAAAAAGCTTATTACTCCCTCTAAGTCCCCATGGTCTTGTACAGCTTTTTATGTCAACAAACATTCCGAGATAGAACGTGGAGTTCCCAGGTTAGTTATAAATTATAAACCGCTTAATAAAGTCCTAAAATGGATTAGACACCCTATTCCTAATAAAAAGGATCTGCTTGATAGACTTATCAATGCCCTTATTTTTTCAAAATTTGATTTAAAATCAGGGTTTTGGCAAATACAAATTGACCCTTCTGATAGGTATAAAACTGCCTTTAATGTTCCATTCGGACATTACGAATGGACTGTTATGCCTTTTGGCCTGAAAAATGCTCCTTCAGAATTTCAACAAATTATGAATGACATTTTTTCTCCTTTTAGTAATTTTATCATTGTTTATATTGATGATATTCTAGTGTTCTCAAAAGACGTTGAAATGCATTTTAAGCATCTTGACATTTTCAAAAAAATAGTCATAAAAAATGGACTAGTTGTTTCAAAACCAAAAATGGTTCTTTTCCAAACAAAAATAAAATTTTTGAGACATTTTATTGAAAAAGGAAACATTATTCCCATTAATAGGAATATTGAGTTCGGTAATAAATTTCCTGACATTATTACTGACAAAACTCAATTACAAAGATTTTTAGGAAGCCTTAATTATGTGTCTTCTTATATTAAAAATCTTTCTGAAGATTCAGCTATCTTATACGATAGGCTAAAAAAGAATCCTTTACCTTGGGGTGATAAACACACCAAAGCAGTTATCAGGATTAAAGAAAAGGTTAAAAATATTCCTTGTCTTATGCTTGCTAATCCTTTATGGGAAAAAATTGTTGAAACTGATGCTTCAGATTTGGGGTATGGTGGTATTCTCAAACAGGTCAATCCTGAGAATAAAACTGAATATATTGTCAGATTTTATTCTGGTAAATGGAATAGTGCTCAAAAGAACTATTCTACCATAGCCAAAGAAATTCTTGCTATTGTTAAATGTACTCTTAAATTTCAAGGTGATCTGTACAATCAAAAGTTTACTATTAAAACTGATTGTAGAGCTGCTACTTTCATGCTTACAAAAGATTTTGAACATAATGTTTCTAAACAGATGTTTGCCCGATGGCAATCTCATCTTGCTTATTTTGATTTTGTTATTATATTCAAAGAAGGGAAAGATAATCATCTTCCAGACTTCCTTACTCGTGAATTTATTTCTTAATGACAGAAATGAGCCACTCTGGCAGAGGTCCCCATTCCTCTTATAGAGGAAGAGGAGGCAGAGGATATCCTCCAATCTACCACGGGAAGAAATCCCTCATCAACCAGAATATTTCTGGTATTGGTTCCTCCTCATCAGGAGATAACACTCAAAAGGAATTCCAAGAATTCCTCAGACAAAGGGGAAAAAATATACCTATTGAGGACAATTCCTCAAAAAATGATGAGCAAGATTCCTATGCATCTGCTGCTCAGAAAGAGTACACTTACTATAATTCTCCCAAGAGAGAATTAATTTTGATCCTTGAAGAGGATGATACTAAGTTTAAAGAATCCCCATGGATTCTCATGGAAAAATATTTTCCAAATAACAGCTGGGATACTGGTACCTATAAATCCAGGGGCTTCTATGAGGCCATTCTTACCAGTTCAGGAAGTGTAGATATTCAACACTTTCCTCCGAAGAGTAAGACAATTAATTACTCCAAGTTTATCCTTAAAAGGATCATCTCTATCCAAGAATGGGGAATTTCACCATTTTCGGAAAGACGTATGGTAAATGAAGTCTCAAAGACAACCATCCAGTACAATTACTGGGACTACTTACAAAGTTTTTATAAAACTTTTCTTCATCAGAATGTCAAACATTCTCATACATGGCTTATTAAAATTTGTGATAATATCAACAAAGGCCATATTCCAAATTGGCTCACCGCATGGTGGGAAACCTTTGGAGCCTCGGCAAGCATTTTTCCAGAAGAGATCAAACTCCTTCTTGAAGAATATCATATTATTTCTTCTGACTTTGTCACTCATAATACAAGCAGTAAAACTACTTGTAGATTTTTTATTGACTCAGGTATTCCATGGGTCTGGAAATGGACACCAGAATTTGGGTTCACCGAGGATAATACTCCTTGCCTCTGGAGAGTTCATATGACAAGATTCTGGAATAACCTAATGGTTATTTCCCCAGACTCTAAAGAGCTCCCTATCCAGGAAAATATTGATCGGATCAAATCCAAGATCAATGATCTCAGAACAATTTCTGATGATAAGGCTACAATCACGTTGCCATCTTTCTCAAATTACACTAAAAAACATTCTGGTATCCTTTCTAAGGAAAAGATTGTTGATCTTTATATTGATCAGATTAAAAGGACCATGTTCCATAATTATGACATTTCTGATTCAAAATCAGACTCTTCTATGGCATCCAGTTCTGATTTACAGGATGCTCAAGAACCAAGTGACAAGTGTGATTTCTCTATCCAGGATAGCTTGGATATTTTGAAGGACTCTCTAATAGAGAGGTTTAAAGACAAACAATAATGGATTTGGAATTCATCACAAATATTCCTATTGAAAGGAATATTACCATCGCAGATGATTGGCTTATACGCCTCAGGATCAACCGTTTCGGACCACATGGTCAAATGTGGCAGGTTCCATTCCATGTCGAATTTGATAGATATGGTAAATGGATATCAGATAAAAATTATCTCAAGGCCATCAGGAAAAGAATAAGGCACCTCGAATTGAGTATTCCAATTCTCAAAAGCCTAAACCGGCCTACAAAAAGATTTGAGAGATCATTATTTCTTCTCAAAAAGCAAGCCTCTCTTATGGCGATCTAGAACGATGAATTTCCTAGGTGCATTTTGGGCAGAATGCATTCCGAAGAAACGACAGAATAAAATTCGTCATTGCCTACGTCAACAGACCAAGAACTGTACATGAATAGTAAATTACTATTCAAACTTTTACTATTCATACTTTTTAGTTTTGGATGAAGTCCGGGTCTCATGTCCGGCTCTCCTTCTATAAATATGTGTGTTTCATTTCAGAAGAGGCACGCTTGAGTTTAGACTCGCCCCTTCTTTCTCTCTCTAGAATCCACTCTTGTAAATCTTGTATTCTTAAGTTAAATCAAAGCAGCCTTGGCTCAATAAAAGGTATTCTGCTTATTTATTTTCTGTTAAATTTTAATTATCTTGTTTATCGCCGCCTTAATGGTCGGCTAATTTTCTTGTATTGAATCATGGCCTGACTTAATATTTCTCTACTAACATGTGTGTTTGAGATCATGAATTGTTTGATCTAGTCTGTTCATATCAGTATGTAGTTCATGGTTTCGACCGATTGGTTTGAGATTTCTATTGATCACCTATGAGTTAAGACTATCCAATACGTATCAAGATGTGTCTTTAAGGTTTAAACTTGCTAGTCTAAGTTCTCTGATCTATGAATTAACCGTGTGGGGTAGCCTTTTGCCGTTATGCCGAGTGAAGGCGCAGGCGTTTGTGGGCATAAAACCTTTTTTCAGGTTGATTCATAGATGTATGATTACTTAGGCCAGTTTGTTTTGGAAAAGCTCCGTGAGACACTATTGATACAATACGGAGAAATCATTAACTCATAAACTATAGAAGCCCTCAGTAATTCCCAATCTGGGTTGAGCAAAAGTCCAAAGCTATACTACTGATATGATTTGGATATCCCGATCTTATATCTTTATATATATATATATATATATATATATATACACGGCATATCACTCTATTTTGTAACATCGATAGATGATATTTTAATTAAGATATCCAATCCAATAAACTCCATACTCGTCGATATAATAATTTCATAGTATAAAAATATGAACATTGCATTTTACATGACAAGAGGGCCCAATTGAAAGTCAAGTTGCCTTCTTAAATAAAATTTAAATGCTAAATTATATTAAAAATTTGAGCACTTGTGTAGAAATTACTATATATAGACAAGAAAAAAAAATCACGCGCCCAGCTCTCCTTTTAACCTCACGCCTAACGCCAATCTAACTTAATTAAATAATTTCTAACATCCCCTCCCCCAATCCAACGTAAATGTTGGCAATCTCCCCCCCTAATCCTTGGCAATCTTTTTAAATTTTATTTATTTTTATTTTTTTAAAATAAATGTGTTGATTAAAAATTATACATTTAATATTATATTATAAATAAATATTTATACATATAGTAACACATATTTAATCTTACAGTAACACACATTTAATTTTATAGTAACATACATTTGCTCTAATAGTAACACACATTTTTCTTCCAACTTGTGTTACTATATGGGTAAATGTGTGTTACTATATCAAATGTGTGTTACTGTAAGGATAAAATATATTTTTATGAGAATAAATATGTGTTTCTTAATTTATTCATTATCCCTTTAAATCTAGGTATATTATTTCAAGTAATACACATGTTATTATATGAAAAAATAATTATTTCTATAAAAATAAATAAATATTTGTGAATAATCAATATTTGTTCTTATAGTAAATTAGTAATACACATTTTGCTCTTACATTATGTGAAATATTATTTATTCTATAAAAACAAATGAATATATGTAAAACAACAACATTTTATAAGATAGAAACACACATTTGTCTCTCAGTTTGTGTTACTATATGGACAAATGTGTGTTACTATATGGGCAAAATTTATTTTTATGAGAATAAATATGTGTTTCTTAATTTATTCATCATTCCTTTAAATTTAGGTATATTGTTTTATGTAATACATATGTTATTATATGAAAAAATAATTATTCTATAAAGATATATAAATATTTGTGAATAATCAATATTTGTTCTTATAGTAACACACATTTTGCTCTTGCATTATGTGAAAAATTATTTATTCTATTAAAACAAATAAATATATGTAAAATAATAACATTTTATAAGATAGTAACACACATTTACTCTAATAGTAACACATATTTACTTTCCAATTTATGTTACTATATGAACAAATGCATGTTACTAAATGGGCAAATGCGTGTTATTATACCAACATAAATTATGAGCAAATTTTTAACTTTATTATATAATATTATTTAATTTATTATTAAATTTATGAAAGTTATAATACAATAAATAAAACTAAAATCTTATATGAAAGTGGTGTGCATGTGTGTGTCTGAGTGGATGAATGTGTAACATCGGTTTCCCTGTGACAAATTTGCGCACACTTTCTGGCGACAAATTAGAGCGCGTGGGATTAATTTGTTTTCTAATCTATTTTTGGAGATTTCTATCGTAGAAATTTTTATATAAGTTTTTGTCTAAAAATTTAACTATAATAAACATTTAAATTAAATAAAAATATAAATATTAATAGGTTTGAGTATGTCATGTCAAATAGTTTTGAATAAAATATTATCTTACCGACCAAAAATGATATCAATTAAATTTATTTTATCAATTACCTATTAATTTTATTAAATTTATTGTATCTCTATTTTTTAATATGAAATGATTATAATGTATATAAGTGTATTAAATTATTTAATCAATCATATAATATTTATTATATACTTTATATAATGATCTTATTTTGACGTAATTTACATAAAGTATTCAAATTTCATTCGTATAATTAAAGTCAATAATCAGTAACTTTTAAAATAATAAATATATATTTAGGATTTAAATTTTATTTTATAAGTGTAATATATGATGAATTAAATATTTTTAAAGGTAAATAATATAATATATAGTATGTTAAAAAGTGAAATAAAATTAAAATTTTAAGAAGAAATTGAAATTGTTAGCATGAAAATTATAAAATTTATTTTTTATAATGGAGGTGTCTCACTGTTGCATTACAAAATAAATATAGGGATAATTACAAGTAAGTGTATAATTCTAGCATCACTTTAAAATTGGTTTACAAATTCAAATTAATTACAAATGAGTTCACTTCCACTTTTTAAAAACAGACGAGTGGAGAGAGAAAGTGGGAAAAGGGAGAGTGAGAAGGAAAGAGAGAAAAATAAAAAGGGGAAAGAGACGGTAGTCCGACGAGGCGACTGTGAGGGGCGGCGTGAAGGAAAGAAATACGCCGGCCTCCATGGGTGGAGGAAGGTAAAGTCATGGCTTAAATTTGAAAAGCTCTCCAATGGGAGGATTGGCCGGTGGGTTCGCGCTTAGTTGTTGGAGTGGGGCGACGGAGCAAGAGAGAGGGTGCGACGGTACGATGGCCGCCATTTTTTCCGGTAGAAAGCTTGAAAATTTCCGGTGGCAAGCTTGAGATTTTCTCCTATTTGTAGTTCTAGTTTTAAATTTGAGTTGTAGATGAAACTGGGATTTTTTGCTTTGAATTTGAATTTTTTTTATCCATGTGGGTTTTGATTTTGAATTGTTAATTTGATTTTGAATTGTTAATTTGATTTTGCCCTCTGATTTTTGTACAGGACTACAGGAGGATGGTCTTGGTTGGTGAAGGTGATAAGAACGGTGGTCATGTGGGTTGGAATTTGGGCATCGATTTTTTTTTTTAATTTGCTGCGAATATTGAGCTGTTGTTTTCATTGAGCTGTTGTTTTTAGTTTAATTCTTGAGAAAATGAGTGGCTGATTTTTTATTTTTTTTTGAGTAATTGTGAACTTTGTGCAATTACGATTGTTAAGAATTTTTAGTTGTTGGTTTATGCTAAATTTTATATTTTATTTGTGCAAAGTTAATATATCGTGTGCAAAGCTAATATATCACTTGTGCAGAGTTATTATTTTTTCTGTGCAAATATAATTTATCGTATGTGCAAAGTGAATTTTTTTGTTTGTGCAATTTAATTTAATTTCAAAATAGAGAAAGTTTTAAAATTTAGTTAATAAAAATTGTGCTAATTGAAAATTGTAAATTAATAAGTTGTGCAAATTAATTTGACTTGTTGTGCAATTAAATTTTGGTCTACTGTGTAAATAAATTTTTGTTTGGTGTGCAACATATTTTTTGTCTGTTGTGCAGAACGTGTTTTGTCTATTGTGCACACAATTTTGTATGTATGTGCAAATAATTTTGTGCGTGTGTGCAGATGAACCTATTTGTAAATTTGACTTTTTGGTGAACCTATTTTAAACTTGACCTTCAGAAATGAACCAAGTTGTAAGTTCCCCATAAATATATTTTACTTTGCTCCAATAAATATACTTTATCTTTCCCCCACACTTTGAACAAAAATGGTGGAATATCTGAATTATTGAAGGGAATTAAAGAGTTATACTTGCAGTTATTCTTGATATTGTCATCAATTCCTCTAATGATTACATAATTATATAAAATGAATGTTGGTGGTGCTTGTCAATGTGATACGAATGCTGACATACTAACAATTTTATGTACGCTGTAGTTCTTGAAAAAATTGAAGTAGAAATTAAGGGGGCTTGGTATGAAAAAATTTTAATGGGTAATGAAAGTAGGGATAAATATATAGATAATGGGAGTGGGATAAATATATAGTAATTATAGTATAGGTAATGAGAACAAATGAGGTACACAACATTAATTTTTATCTTAAATAAGGTAATCACTACCCTAATTTGTTTACCACATCTCATTTTATAATCATCCTCCTCAATCAATCCATCATTCCACAATCAACATAACCTTTTTTTTTTTGTTAACTTATTCCAAAATTGGAGTACAACACTAATGATGTAACCATGAACGCAAACTCTCATTCAACATATGTAAGAATAAAAAAGAAAAAGAAAATTTCATTCTCATTACCATTGGAAAATTTGAAACAAGCGTCCCAAATAATATGATGAATTTGAAAGTTGAAGATAATAAATTTTGATCATTTTAAGAGAATTATATACCAAAGTAAGATTGGTCCAAACAATACTGGATGAACATGTACTAGAAGGTAAGGACACGATCGGAAGTAACTCCCATTAAAGTCTCAGAAAAGATTCTCATTATTAATTGTCTCATATGAAATACTTATAAATAATTGCTCTAATGTTGGCATACCTTGAAGAATTTTGTTTCGGTTCATTGGTAGTTGTTGTAGTACGTGACTATTTCGAGAGTAACCAATCACAAAAGATTTTAGTATGTGATAAGGATGAAGGTCCTCAAAAATGGAAAAAAATAGTAAAATTTAGAGAGTTTCTCAGTGTCATCAAGAATTAGAGTTGTTATCAAGTCGAGTCGTGTGAATATTTGATATTTAACTTCGAACTCAAGCACTTATCGAATCAAATTACTCTCAGCTCAATAATATAAATAATTTTGAAATAGAATTGGACTCGGCTCGCTAACGAGTCCAACAAATTTAACGTATCGGGTTAAATGTAACGAGTCTTGTGAAATTATTAAAAAATATGTATCTATCGAATCTAATGAATCGAGTTCGAATCAGTTCATTAATTTTATTCAGGACCCTTATTATTTTTAAATAGCATAGGCAATCCGTCGTTGTTGCCCTCGAAGTAACCGGTTTCTAAATTTTGAGGAGCTAAAAGGATACGTGGTGTACGCCTAACTAATAATCAACAATAGATTTGGTGTACGATCAATTGTGCAAGTCTTTTGTCTTGTTAAAATATTATTATTTTGATTGTGTGCATCCAACGTAAACATTACAAATATTAATGGAGTGTTTGGTTTCAAATGATTAACCTAAATTGAAGTGATAATGGAGTCAAGACACAAGATAAAACAGTCTCATGACTATTTAATCCTGGATAGATGATGGGATTTAATAGTCCCACGTATGTCCTCAAAATACAATTCAAAACTAACCTCCTACTCTTAACAATCATCTTAATTATAATTTTACTATTTGATTTGGGGGTAAAAATAATAGGTCTAAGTTTTACATGAAAATAGTTCATGATAAATATATCATGGAATTGTTTTAAAATATTAAATATTTAGTTAAGTGTATTAAAATATTAATCAGGAATATAAAAAAGCGGGATCAATAAAATCTATAACAAATAACATAATATTATTGACCCAATTTTTTTACATTTTTGATGAAATTTTTAATACTCATGATCAGATTTTTTATACTTTAAAATTAATTTATGATAAACTTATTATAAACTATTTTCATCTAAAACTTTAGCAAATAATGTTTATCATACTTACACTACAAAAAACGCGCGTTTTAGCGACCGAATTAGCGACCATTTTTTGGTCGCTAATAACGTTTAGCGACTGAATTAGCGACCGCTTTCGGCGGTCGCTAAAACCGTGGTCGCTAAATTTAGCAAAATTTAGCGACCACCAAAAGCGGTCGCAAATTTTAATTTAGCGACCGCCATAAGCGGTCGCAAATGTTAATTTAGCGACCGTAGAAAATTGTGGCAATCTATATTTTAAAAAATTATTAATTGGGGTAAAAATTTAGCGACCGCTTAAGGCGGTCGCTAATCACCTTAATTTAATAAAGAAAATTGGGACCGCCTAAAGCGGTAGCTAATATTATAATTAGCGACCGATTAATAGACGGTCGCTAATCACCTTAATTTAATAAAAAAAATTGCGACCGCTTTAGACGGTCGCTAAAATTATAATTGGCGACCGCTTCATAGGCGGTCGCTAATTTTCGATCGCTAAAACGTGTTTTTTTTGTAGTGTTATCTAATCTCCCAATCCAAAATATAAAATTATTTTTAAATTTAAAATATAAGATAAGGCAATCATGCACTCTAAACATATATTCACATCAAATAATTTAAATTCAACAGCACAATCCTAACTAATTCAATTCAATTTAACCAATCTCGTCTTATATATATATATGAACCAAACACACTAAAAATGTATTAGAATGCGAGACGGAAATAATAAGACCTTTTTCTATGTTAAACTTTATGTTGCGTGCATTGGTTGCAAATATTACAAATTTGGAATGTATTTGAATACAAGCCAGAAAAAATAGGAAGACAGTAATAGAGAATTGTTGAACTACTTAACAAATTAAAAGCTACATTTTTGTCGCAAATGATCAGTTCTTTTTTTATTCTTATAAAAGGTGGATTAATTAACCATGTAATTGCATATATACTCCATCTTATCATCTTGTAATTCTGATCCATATATATATATATATGGCTTTTGTAAAATGGTCACCATTTATTGCAGCTTATCTTGGGATCTTCTTCTTCATCATCCCTGCTTTCACTGAGAAAGGTGACGCTCAGTAGCTTTTTGTGCTATAATATTTAATTCATCTGTTTCATAGTAGTACCTTTTTTTGCCCATGTGCATGTCACATGCATTGTACTATATAATGTAAATTTCATGGCTTTCACCCTCCAATCGACTTTCATAAATTAAAATTAGTCTTGTAAGTTTTAATTTCTTCGATGACACGCTCGCTATCATTCGGTTGACCAATCAAAGCGTTGTCACGTTGATAAATTAAACTCTGTCACGTCAATGTGAACCGAATATATATTTTACCTCCTACTTATGATTACCGAACCAAGATGATAAAATTTGAAATATAAATTCAATTCATGAAAATTACTGAATATAATCAAGTTAAAATTTTATATGAAAATGGTTCATAATATCATTAGCCAATTTTAAAATATCAAATATTTGATAAGGTACATCAAAAATCTCACCAAAAGTATAAAAACTAGGTCTATAACGTTATAATTTTATAAATTTTATTGACTTCAACTTTTAGTACGAATATTTTAATTCTGACCAGCACCATACCCTTCATTCACAAAAGAGGCCACATCAGCAACGGATATAGAGTACTATGACTACATAATTGTCGGAGGTGGAACGGCAGGCTGTGCGCTGGCAGCAACGCTCTCGGCTCGTGCAAAAGTATTGCTTCTAGAGAGGGGTGGGCTTCCGTACAACAACCCCAACGTATCCCACGAACGGGGTTTTCTTGCATCGCTGTTGGACACTTCCCCAAGATCAGCTGCACAACAATTTGTGTCAACGGAGGGCGTCCCCAACTACCGCGGCCGCGTTTTGGGTGGTACCTCCGGCATCAATGCCGGATTGTATTCGAGGGCCGACGGTATATTCTTGCGGGACGTGGGGTTGGAAGCTGAGCTTGTGAAGGATTCGTATGAGTGGGTGGAGACGAAGGTGGCATTTCGGCCCAAGTTGGTGAGGTGGCAAGCGGCGGCGAGGGACGGATTGGTGGAAGCCGGGGTGTTGCCGTACAATGGATTCTCGTATGAGCATTTGCAAGGGACTAAGATTGCGGGTTCCATATTTGATGAGAATGGGTATAGGCATACTGCTGCTGATCTGTTGGAGTATGCGGATCCAACAAAGATTTCTGTTTATTTGCATGCATCCGTTCATCAAATCTTAATGTTTGAGGCTTCTCCAGGTCAGTCAGTTAAGTTTCCTTATATATAAATCCTGTTATTAATCTTTAAATATATATATATATATGCTCTCTTGTGTCCCAATTAATTATATATGTACTGTGTGACAAGCTGGTAAGTGCAAAGTACGTTATAATTTGATCACTGAAACATTTTTGTGTTTTCCACGTTCAAACCAATGCGAAAATTAAATGAAAAAACAAAAGAACACACAAAAACTTAAAGTAGAAAACTCCAGAATTATTGGAAGAATAAAAAAATGTGTATTGACTCGGATTCTCTCTCTCTCAATAGTAGAATTAATATAATAAAGGAATTTAACTAAAATCTAATACAACATATATAAATTGTATTGACTGGTGCACTTAATTTTATTGAAACACTTAGCTAGCTAGCTAGGCTTTTAAATAGAATTAGGAAGCTCCTCCCTTTTGATCATAAATTGACATGGGCAAAACAGACTTCTTTTATTAATTAATTTTCAGGTAAATATAAATGAAATGTGCACACTAATTATACAAATGTAATGTAACAAGTGAATAAATCTAAGATTTGTGTATCCTCATCTATTTTGTATGTGATTTCTAATAGTATATATGATTAATTACATAATTCCAACCAATCTTAATTATATATCAGAGCAAAACCACCATATCCTCGTGCGTAATAGGTATAAAAACATGCCCAATTGAAGCCTACATTTTGCAATTTGCAGATCAAAAACCCAAGGCTTACGGCGTTGTGTTCAAAGACTCGAAAGGTTGTAGCCACACAACACTGTTGAAAAACCATGAAGCAAGTGAGATAATCCTCTCAGCTGGTGCACTGGGGAGCCCACAGCTATTGATGTTGAGCGGTATTGGGCCGGCCCACCATCTTAAGGCCCACGGAATAAATGTAATATTGGACCAACAAATGGTGGGGCAGGGCATGTCCGATAACCCAAAGAACGGTATTCTAATACCTTCCCCAAGGCCCGTTGACGACTCCCTCATTAAGGTGGCGGGTATTACAGATGATATCGGGTCCTACATTGAAGCATTCGGCGGACGCTTCGGGGCGGGTACTTTTGTTTCCCCGACTAACCAAAGCCTCATGCAATCGGGCTTCATCGCCGAAAAGTTGGCCCGACCCTTCTCCACCGGGTATTTGGAGCTCCAAAGCAAGGACCCGAATGAGAATCCGAGAGTAACGTTCAACTATTTCGAGGATCCGAGGGACGTTGAGGTGTGTGTGAAGAGCATTGAGATCATCAGGAGAGTAGTGGAATCAAAGGCTTACTCGCAATATCGATACCCCTACACCACATTTGAATCTCTGATGGAGTTAATGTTGGAACTAATTTCTAGAAACCGTGAGAGGAAGCCGCAGGGGGACGTCCATTCGCTAGAGCAGTTTTGTATAGACACCGTCAGTACCTTTTGGCATTATCACGGAGGGTGTCAAGTGGGTCGGGTCGTGGATCCGAATTATAGAGTGATGGGTGTGGATTCATTGCGCGTGGTTGATGGTTCAACCTTTTATAACTCCCCAGGAACTAATCCTCAAGCAACTCTCATGATGCTTGGAAGGTATATATATGTGCATGTGCATGATACTATTATTTATTCAAGAGCTTTTTTTCCATCAATTAATCTATTATATGTTGTGATGCAGGTATGTGGGACAGAAAATTCTGCAACAGTGAGGTCCAGAAGATCGCTCGCTGTTTTTAGGCTAATAATAAAGAGCACCACGAATGGAGCTAGCTAGCTAGCTCTTCTTTTGAAGAATATTTAATTCTTATAAATAATGTGTCCAGTATTGATCATATCGTCGTTATCATATATGAAATTATACATTTAAGTACGTGTACACATTTCTTCTTAAATCATAATATATTATCCCACCGTTCTGAATTAAGTTTCACACATTGTTGAACACATATTTATGTAAGGGATCATTTGATAAACATAGCACATTTTCGTCTTTTTACTAATGTTTGGTAGCAGGTTAAAATTAGGGATTCAGGTAGATGGCCCACCCATTCCCAAGGACAATGAGCAGATCATTACACAATAAAAATTAATCGAGAAGATCTATTTTCGTCCGACAACAAACATACCTTCAAGATCCATAACAGGTTTTCGTTTGAAAAACAGGGGCAACAATGATTGGCCAACTTGTGGTTCTTAATTTACTTCTGTAATTATTTTCATGTATTAATTAATGATTGGTCTTTATTTGATTCATGTGGCTGACTTTACTTTATATCTTTTTCACAGAAACGCAGAAGTTGACTAATTAATGTTGAATTATGTATTGCGAAGGATATATCACCGCTTCATATTGAGGAAGCGAAGAAATGAAACCCTTTGAGACAAATTAAAGGGCTAAATTTGTAATTTAATGAATTGAATTAATATTTATCCTACATATCAAACAATGAAATATAGATTATCCGGTCCCGTTTCATGGTTATCAAATACTAATTATTTTTATTTACAAATCTATCAAACATCAATAAATATTATTTATTTCAATTAAACTCTTAAATCTTTTCTTTAATTAAGTTCGTTTTGGCTTCTTTTTTTATTAGATCTATCAAATATTCTAAGTATTTTTTTTTTTAACCAGGTGAGCTAGCTCACCTGTAGGGGTGGTCATTCGGTCGGTTCGGTCCAATTTTGTACCGGATCGAATAGACCGAATTTTTTTAGGCTATGGACCGAACCGGACTGAATAGTGTCTTGGACCGAACCGAACCGAACCGAATTATTTCGGTTCGGTCCATTCGATCTGTTCGGTCCAAATAGTTTTAAAATGAAAAAATTATATTTAATCACAAATTAAAGATATATAATACAATTATATTTAATTTAATACCAACAAATTAAAAAGATACAATACAATTAAATTTAATAAAGTTCGCAACATTAATTTAATAAAGTTCACCACAATTTAAAATTTTACACAATATAAACTTAAAAAGAAAGTTCACTTTTTACTTAGGTTTTTTTATTATATATATATAATATAATTAATATATTATTTTTTTAATTAAAATTTGGTCCATTTGGTTTTTTCGGTCTATTCGGTTTTGATTATCTAAAACCGAACCGAATTTTTTTGGACTGAACCGAACGGACTGAATTTCTTCGGTTTGGTTTTTCGGTTTTTTCGATTTTGTGAACACCCCTACTCACCTGGCCACCGGGCTCCTCACTTGAGTAAGTGACCCGGGTCGATTCCCTCTGAGAACGAATTGGAGATATAAGGTTGGCTAGGAGTTTATTCTTGGAGTGTTTGGGAACTTGGTGTAACTAACTACTAACAACTAACATTTACCGATAAAAAAAAATATTCTAAGTGTTTTATATCCTTTTAACAGGTGTAAAATTTATTGTGAAATATTCTAAAATATATATATGTGTGTGTGAACTTTAAATTAGAATTGATGGTGTAATTTAGGATTTATGTATTAGTGTGTGACTAAAGTGGTGCTATTTAAAATTAGAGTAGTCTTTTGTAAGAGCCCTAGGGGCGTTTGGTATAAATGTAAGGAATAAAATTAGTATGGAATGAAAGTCATATTTTTCAAATAGTTGAATTATGGTAAAATTTCTTAGTTTGTAGGAATCAAAGTTATAGTAGAGTCATTCCAAACACATACTATGACTTTAATTACCATTATTCATCTTCCAAAGGAGCCAACCAAACACCCCCTTAGTCTCGCATAGACCAGATACACCGTGCAATTTAAGTTTACTTTTAAAAAGTTATACAAAATACTATTGGAAAATCACATATGTTATTACTAAAAAATATTTTTTTAATGAAATAATTTTTCAGTAATAATTTGTGTAATTTTCCAATAATAAATTATATAACTTTTTTTAAAAATACACTTAATCACACAGTGTACCTAATACACAACTTACTTACTCACGGTATGAAATCGGACTCACGTGTGCATATGGGAAATATATTTTCTATACATTGAAAATTGATTTTCCATAAGGCCTTGTTTGGTAGGGTTGAAAAGCCCAGATAAAGAAACCATTTCCACCATTTTCCGATGTTTGGTAGCACGAAAATATTTTCTAGCTAACCGACTCTTTTCTTGACTGCCCACATTTTTCCTACAATTCCTCACAATTTGACTTGTTCTCCAACAATAGATCCAGAAAATAAATCGGGTCTCTCCCCCTCCGATACATTTCATGAATTGTTATCAAGACGGCATGAGTGGGCAGCGTAGTATCGCACCTGGACAATTCCCGATTTGGACAGGGAAGGCGGAGGCGGCCATCGATGACGATGCCATGTTGCTGACCAACGGATCGGAGCTTCTGAATGGCGGCACTCGATTCAGGCGCGGACGGCCATGGCTTCCGATTTTGCAAGTCGACCATGGCTTCCGATTTTGCAAGTCGACCATGGCTTCCGATTTTGGAGGTCGGCCATGGCTTTCGATTTTGCAGGTCGGCCATGGTAGGTGGTTTAAGGAATTTTGTCCCGGATAAGAAGGTCATGTCTCCTCTCCAATCCCCCTCCCTGATTTCTCGCCCATTTCCTCAATTTTGCAATTTCAAATTTAGCAGCCCGAGTTTGAGGGAGATGCCCTAAACCATGCTCTGTAGAATTCATCAGTTGTAGGCTTGTAGCATTTAGAAAAGTTCCAAAGAGATTCTGATTCATGCTCTGTAGAATTCATTTGATTAGGGTTTGATTTCGTAGCAAATTCATTTGATTCATCAATTTGATCAAGTTTGATTTAGTTTGATTTGGTTTGATTTGGTTTGATTATGTAGCAAATTGGAATTGTTGTCTGTCATTTGTATTGAAATTTTTCGATTGAAGAAGAAGAATGAAGTTAATGTTGGCCGAAATTTCAATTCTTCTTCCGATTGAAAATTTCCGATTTTGCTTATTGTTGGTCGGGTTGTTGGCCGAGTTGTTGACCATGATAACAGTATCTTTTCTGTTAATGTTATGTTTGTTTTCAGTTTGATCTACCAAACAACATGCAAAAAATATTGTAACTATTTTAGTCTGCCAAACATGATAAACATTTTCCTATCAAGCCTATCGAACACCAGAAATCTTTATTTTCTGGGTGAGATAAAGAAACGGTTTTCAGGAGCTTTTCGTGAGTTATTTTCCTATCATGCCTACCAAACGAGCCCTATACGAAGAAAAGGAGTTTTCAATGCATTGGAAAGTCGAGTCTTGAGTCTTCTATTTGGATTCTATTAAATTAAACATTTGTGAGATGGTTTTTATGTTCTAGAACTTGTGAGATGATTTTTATATTCTAGAATGTCTTTTTTTTTTTTTTTTGAGAACCATATACGTATATGAAAAAAATTAATACTTTTAAAAGGAGTATATTTTTTAACATGTACAATGTATCATTAATTTTATTATTCAGAAATATATAATAGAAATAATTAATTAGTAAATACGAGTATATGACCGAATGATGAAGATTATTTTAGATATTTATATTAATTTAGAGTTATATATTTATGTTTAAGTTAATATTCAATTTGATTATGTTAGGATTTATTAGAATTTTTAGTATCTCTATTTAAATTTGTTTAGATTTTATTTAGTATTATAAATAGACGTCTAATTATCATTGTAAAAGAAGTTGAATTTGATAATTAATTGAATTGGGTGTTTAGTCCCGTTTATCTCGTGTTTTATTAATTATTTTTTCAGTATTTATATGTAAATCAAAGGATTAATAATAATAACTCGAAGATCATTTTATTTGGATATTCTCATAATCAACTGATTAAATATGATGGTATCACATTCTCGTTGGGTCAGTTGGTATCAGGAGTCCGGGTGGGATCTCCTGTTACACAATGGTATAACTGTTGATGTAATTTTCGTAAACGCGATTATGTGGCTATAATAACATCGATTACACCAACAATATGCTGAAATAGACGAACATGCGAGGTTTTATGGGTAAGCAAGTAGGTCGTTTATATAAGCTCGTCGTTCAAGCAGAACTTCCTTAAGGTAAAAATTTCGTCCCTTATTCGAATGAATTCGGTTACATTATATAGGAAATACAAGCTGTTGGATCGTCACCAGCCTGCTTCATCATAAGCTGCTGTTCAGCAGCCAGCTTCACTATAAGATGCTGACTCGTCACCAGCTTAACAACTGTTGACTCGTCAGAGCATTCTTCGATCTGGTTCTTTCTTCGTGCTTGATCAATTCTCTTGGACATGTCAATCCGGACTTATTCAATTACCTCCTTAAGCAAGCATGTCGATTATTTCATTAACAATTGCCCCCTAGCCTGACGTTTGTTTGAATTGTTGGATAGATAACGAGCGTCAGGCTATTTGGATCTTCGCAAGATTCCTCAAGTGCAAGGAAGTAGATTGGGCTTGAATTGATCTGTCTTCCGCTTTGTTGGTTTCTTTGTGCTTGTATTTCCTTGTACTTATGCATAGATGCATCAGATGTGGCTTCGCAGGATTCTATAACCGTGTAACGAATACATAGAAGGACGCTACAGGCCTCATTAAAAACCTAGCCGTAAACCACCCTTGTGGATAAACCGGTCGTAGGGAAAAAAGAGTACCGTGCAATCCTTCCAGATACCCGTGGGTTATTTTGAATGCCTGCGTTCGTTGCTCTATTTGTGCGGTTGAGTGAGCATTGTCTTCTTGTGTTTCTTTGTACCTGCAAGTAGATACATTTGCAGCTTTTCAAACTTTCTGGAGATCCTTCATGTTTTGCTGGAATATTCAATGTATGATTTATTGGCGAGAGCTTCGGCTTGGTTGCTTTGCGGCTTCCGTCGTAGTATTTGGCCCTACTTCTTTCATACTGATAGATGAGATTGAGCTAGCTGAGATGTCACCATTCACTCTGGTTAAAGGATGGATTACTCCTGCCGCTGGTGAATGTGCCCCCAACTGTTTAGGCTTGTTTACTTTAGCATTATTGTATTGCTTGCCTGGTGTCTGAAGTATTTTAGGCGTCAGTTTTGCCTTCTTTCGTGGCTCCTTTTATTCTTCCGATCAGGATGCTCTTGATGTTTTTATTTTAATGAACTCTAATGAAATGCTATTTCTGTATACTGTTACATATCGCCTTTCGCGTCTGTTGGGTCTTTAATTCGCTTTGTTTCGTCTCCCTCTAGGCATGAGCCTTTCTCTGGGCATGAGATAAATAAGACACTCGCGCGGAATGGGCCATCAGAAAGCGTTCACTTCGTCCTCGGGAGCGTATCCGCATCCCCCAGGTGGACATGAGACGCAGTCCCGGTATTACCGAGGCATCCACTCTGTTGCTCCCCGGATCGTACATGACGTCCTCTGGAAGAGCATCTCTGATGCGCACTCTGGTCCCTCTGCGGGTGGTCTTTCGGGGTTCTAACGCTCAATTCTTATTCGGGAGTGATTAGGCATTTTCACGCCATTACCCAAAGAAGAGCGTTGGCATGCTTGCGCTCTCTCTAGTGCTGGGCATATAGGCATCGTACAATACCCTTTTGTCTCTGCACAAAGAGCGTGCTCGACCAGTAGAGCCGGGGCTCTAACTGGAGCGCATTGTGACCCTCTTTAGCCACTTCTGAGTTAGGCAATTTCAGCTAGACTGCGAACTCCTCAACAAAAGCTCGTCTATAGCATTCATAATTTGTTCTGAAATAAAATGTACATCGTGAGCATCCTGATATTGAGCTGTCTGCTTGAGTCAGACCACCAGCTAGCTGCTCTTTATCAATCTGGCCAAAGCTTCCTTTGCCTGATGCTTGTGATCAGTATGAATTCAAGCTTTTTGCTTCTTGATGATTTTGTGTGTCAGGGTCTTCCCCCCCAGTATAGTATTGGGGTATCAATGGTTTCGCGCTCGCATACCTGTTCGTCGTCTTTGATCTACCTGTCTCCTAGTAACTTATTTTTTTCTCGTTGTAGATCAAGGCGTTACAGTTGCCATTCTTCCATAATTCAATATTTTCTGTCAAAGAGTAATGACTCTTGGTACCGGACTGAATAAACACTAGATGGACCCTGTCGTCAAAAATGGTGGCGTTACGGAAGAAGAGAGGAGCTCAAATCCCGACACCACCGGTGCCTGCGTCTGGCCCGGTTACTCCTGCTGTTGCATTTGTTGCTCGGAAAAATCCATCGAGAAAATCAAAGCAACAGAGGAAAGATGGTGGCACTTCTTTTGGTGCCACTGTTCTTTATCAACATTGCTTCCTGCCCCCCATTCAACTGTTGATTGTGACATATGATCAGGAGTTGAATGATTTGAAATGTTCCGGGGTATTGCCAACCTGCATTGTTGACAAAGAATAGTATATTCCCCTTCAAGAAGGATTATCGCTTCAAGAAGGCGTCTTATAAAGACGGGATAGTCATGCCTTCAAGAAGGATCATCGCTTCGAGAAGGCGCATCTCCTATATAGGCGAAATCATGCCTCTGGGAGGCGCATCGCGGTATCGTCTATAAAGACGGGATAATCATGCCTTCAAGAAGGATCATCGCTTCTAGAAGGCGAATCGCCTATATAGGTGGAATCATGTCTCTGGGAGGCGCATCGCCTATATAGGCGGCATTGTCTATAAAGACAGGCTAATCATGCCTTCAAGAAGGATCATCGCTTCGAGAAGGAGCATCGCCTATATAGGCGGAATCATGCCTCTGGGAGGCGCATCGCCT
>JAPKLY010000358.1:404494-431925 GCA_026898435.1 Prunella vulgaris | reverse complement strand
CCTTCAAGAAGGATCATCGCTTCTAGAAGGCGCATCGCCTATATAGGAGGAATCATGCCTCTGAGAGGCGCATCGCCTACGTAGGCGGAATCATGTCTCTCAGGCGCTGATTCTGCCTGGACTGTTGTGTCCTGATTATGTTCTGCTCTTTGTACGTTTTCTGAATGTTCGACCTCCATTGGTACTACTTCGTCTCGCGAAGTAGCCAACTTCTTGGGTCCATTGCTGTTCGTACGAGAGAACTTTCAAGAAACATTTCGCATGATTCTGCAACACAGGAATTTTGCATATTGTTAATGGCATATATGGCAGATTATTTTTGCATTTATCTTGTACAAAAAGATAAACTGAATATGTGACGAAAACTTCCCCGTATCAGAGTTGATAAATTAGGCAATTCGTGGCCTTCTCGTTGGGGATAATTTTCCGTCTTCATAAAATCTTTGCTATTGCCACAACAAGTCTTGGAATTCATATGTGTTGTGGTTGATACTCTGATGACATGCGTAGTACTTGTTGGGATTCGTCTTGCTTTTGATCTTTCAAGGAACAGCTTGGAGTCCCTTGCTATTGATAACATCGTAGAATTGTCTGATTGGGACGTTGAGTGTTTGATCTGGTCGTTGTCCTTGTCCGGGGATAGTGTGCATCTAATCTGCCAGTTGTCCTCCTCCTGCCCCCCCACTCGAAGTTTGATTTATTTTGTAATCAAACTTTGAGGGTTCTTGTAGTTTCGTGTCAGCTCTGCTTTTCCGCTGTCGGGCCAATGTGTTTGCCTGTGTGTTTGGTCGGAATCTCCAACAGATAATGATAACTTAAGTCCGGTTGTCAATGTTTCATACTCGGCCTTGTTGTTTGTAGCTGTGAAGTTGAATCTGATTGCCGAAGTGAAGACTTGTCTATCACAAGCTCCTGTTGTAGTGTTTGTTGATGATTCGTCTATGTAGAGGTGCTATGGGACTTTACGCCCCCTCGTAGGATCTTGTGGGAAAGTTAGCTCGATGATAAAATCGGCAAGCGTTTGTCCCTTGATCGTTGTTTGGGGTACGTAGGTTATTCCATATTGGCTGACCTCTAGTGACTGTCTCAACAAGCGTCTTGCAATGTCCGGCCGATGTAGTATTTGCTTCAATAGGAATGTTATCAACACTTGCATTAAGTTGTGTCGGATGCCTCCCTTGTTGATATCATCAGCACGTCGTCTTCAGGTTTAGGTAGAGAGTTTGATCTTCAACTCACATCATCTTCAAGTTCAGGTGGAGGCCTCGATAGGTAGCGCTCAAATGTTATTTTTCTTTCTTGACATGTTGATTGACCCACCTTATATCCTTTCATTGTTCTCTTTTCCCAGATCTGGGCATTGCAATCGTTCAAAGTCCGATTCTCCCTCGTTATTATTTTCCCAGGGAATTTAATTACTTGAAGAAGTAATTTTTATTCTTTCTGAAATTTATTTGAGTTGGGCAATAATGTAAATGGGCCAATAATATTAAATATAATTAATCTAGGCCCAAATATATTGGCCCAAAATGAGAGAACATCTTCTCCAGGCGAACAGGTTACTTCAGTGCGAACATCTTCTCCAGGCGAACAGGTCGTTGCCGCGAGCATTTCATTGAGTGAATGATGCGAGGCGAACAACTTCTGTTAATTTATACACCGACTTGACGACCGACATATCCGTCAGCGCTTATCCACCTACCAGTCAACCGCCCACCGACTTTGACCGAGTCTTTGTCGTGTGTGGTGCGTGCAATTAATCCTTCGGTACGAACATCTGGGTGTGTAAACATCCCCTGAGGCGATTGGTTTCGTTCTTTGCTGAATTTGGGCAAAGGCAGATGGTGGTGGTGAATGATACTTAAGCAGCCAACTTTTTTGCAAATTCCAGCCGACATGAAAAGCGGTGTCGATGGCAGTGGGTCGAAATAAAACAAGGCGACGGACGGCGGTGTTCCAGTCGGATCTTGCGCCTGATTTCGGGGGACGACATCGCTCCGCCGTTAAGACTCCCACCGGTGTTGCTTGTCGAGGGGTCTCTGGCGATGTGGTTTTGTGGTTTTGTGGGTGTCGTGTGGCGCAACGACGACAAAGGTATGGGAGGCGGCTGGAAGCCCTCCCTACTGGATCAATTCGAGAACCATGGCCAATCTCTCATCTTATAGCCCAAACAATTTACAACCAATTTTTAAATGGCCCAAGCACGTATCCTCCAGTGGCCCAAAAAAGTTTACAATAATTCTTTCTGCAACTATTGTTCGAATTCCTCGTACAACAAGCTCTAATTCTTTTTGAATGATCTGGATCTTCGAGGAAAGAGTTCATCCAGCGTCGGTTTCCCTTCCAAATCTTTAAAATTTCTTCGAAACAACGGAGGTTCGGCCCCTTCCTCTAGCGCCAAAATGTTGATGTAATTTTCGTAAACGCGATTATGTGGCTATAATAACATCGATTACACCAATAATATGCTGAAATAAACGAACATGCGAGGTTTTATGGGTAAGCAGGTAGGTCGTTTATATAAGCTCGACGTTCAAGCAGAACTTCATTAGGGTAAAAATTTTGTCCCTTATTCGAATGAATTCGGTTACATTATATAGGAAATACAAGCTGCTGGATCGTCACCAGCTTGCTTCATCATAAGTTGCTGTTCAGCAGCCAGCTTCACTATAAGCTGCTGACTCGTCACCAGCTTAACAACTGTTGACTCGTCAGAGCGTTTTTCGATCTGGTTCTTTCTTCGTGCTTGATCAATTCTCTTGAACATGTCAATCCGGACTTGTTTAATTACCTCCTTAAGCACGCATGTCGATTATTTCATTAACAATAACATCCCTTGTTACACGCTTTAGATTATTGACATGTGTCTTATTAACTAATTTAAAATACCTATAATTTTAGAAAAATCTTTTTGTTCTCTTCTTTAAATCTTAAAAAATTTTACCATATTTTAAAATTTCTAAAATTAATTATTAGAATATAAATATATTCTAATTAGATTATTTTTGATAATATATTCTATAACTTTTTTAATATATTTGAAAATAAACTTAATTTTTTTTAGTTTTTTTTTCTAAAAATACTCTTTGAATTATAAATATAGTTGTATAAATCAGTTTAACATAACAATGACAATACTGTAACACTATTATAATAATAATAATAATATATTAATATAATATTATACTATAAAAGATATAAGTATACATACATAGAAAAATGAATTTAAATATTATTTTAATAAATTTAAACTATAATGCAAAATTGTTTAAATAATAAAATTAATTGTATATTAAAATTTGAAACTAAATTAAATTATATCATTTTATTATCAAATGGTCATTTATTAATTTTAATATAATATATTTCTGAATATATTTAAAAAATTAAAAAAAATACAATATGTACATAGAATAATAAATTAAAATGGTATATATTTCTTATATGAATCCCAAATTAACAACTTAATTAAAAATATATTGAATAAAAATGGTCAAACAAATAATAAAAATATATTTTTTTAATTTATTTCTAATTAAACTTTTTCAGTTATATTTAAAATAAATTATACACAAACTAAATTAAACACTTTTCAAATATATTTATGATTAACTTAAAAGTTATTATAGTGCTCGTACATAAATAAATTAACAACTAAATTTAAATATTGTATAAATAAAATACTTTTTAAAATATAAACTATTTACTAATCAAAATTTTGTTAAAAATTATCTTGTTATTTTGTTAAATGTGTAATTATTATGGAACTAATAATCATAAAATCAGTATATAAATTTATTTATATCAATTATTAAAATTCGAATATAATATAAAATAGTTGTTTAAAAAGAGAACCATTTTAAAGTTATATTCAAATATATTAATGTTAGAGATTATATTATTAAATTAATCTATTTATAATATTTTTTTAAATAATTGATGTTCAAATTTTAAAAATAAGATAAGATTTAAAAGAGAGAATAAATGATTTTTTCTTAAATTATAGCTATTTTTAAAAAAAATTAGTTAATAAGATTTATTTAGATTTAAAGGAGAAAATAAAGGAATTTTCCTTAAACTATAGTTATTTTAAATTAAATAATATGACACATGTCAATCATCTAAGGTATGTAACAGAAGATATCATTGTGTAACAGGAGATCTCATCCGTCAGGAGTCGATACGATCTTGTGGATTACCGATGGTGCTTGATTACAGTGAAACGTGGGAGGAAGTTAATTTTCTCTGGTCTTAATGGGAAACCGTCTTTGATGGATTTTCCGCAGCTTTCGTTCTCACATTGGCACCCCTGCCGCCACCGTCCCCGTTTTTGGCAGTTCTAGTTGCCGCCTCAATAGTGGCTTTACACTCACACCCACCGTTCGAGGCACCAAACTTATTTTCCGATCTTCTGGCCCAGTTTTGCCAACCACCCACATAACACTGATTCCGCCGTATGTAGCCATTGTACCTACCACCAAATCCACCGCGTATCGATGCCATCGTTCACGCAACGAGTCACCGGAATTGATTCAAGACCACTAATTGCCCCCTTTAGATACGTATTAGTTGTGCCACTGTCCCCTGTCCCACGAAATTTACCGCCGCACGCGGGCATTTCTCTGCCACCCTTCACGATTTTAGATCCTAAGCGGACCGTCAACTGCACCTTCGTCTTCAACCAAGCCGCCAAAGAGGAAAACGCCGTCAACCTACCCAGAGCCACCACCATCACCGCCAACCGCAGTTCCAACTGTGGGCGTTCTTCTACCCAAGGATGAAAATATCGGTATCGACGGAAATATCGATACCCTGAATTTATGGATATATCGGTGGAAATATCGATATCGAATATCGATATCGGTAAAAAATAAAAAATTCACGGAAATTTCATTAAAATGATGGAAATTTAACATGAAATTTTAGACAATATTATTACTAGTCTTAATACATTAATTGAACTTAAAATCTCAATAAAATGAGAATCTTACAACAAACATATCAAGAAAACATACGTAAGACATATAAAACGATACAACAATTGTTCATAATTATTGAATATTACACAACTAATACCAAAATGATGTCCTATGAGTCTCAAATGTAAAAGAAGAAAGATCATCTTGGTCTAAGCAATAATGGTACCAAGTCATCAAATTAGAGAAATTCCCGAAATATATCGAAATTTCCCGAAATTTGTCGAAATTTTGACCGATAAATTACCGAAATTTCCACGATATTTCTCGATAATCTGCACATTTTGAATTACCCTGGACCGATATCGAAATTTCGCCGAAATTTCCCGAAATTTTACCGAAATTTTGGAAAAATAATCGTTCAAGTGAATTTCCATATCGGTACCCTCAAAATTCCGAAATTTCGGTGAAATTTCGGCGAAATTTTGCGAAATTTTAATCCTTGCTTCTACCACAGTCTGCATGCCTTAAATATGCGCAGCACGCCACTGCCCCAGCCCTCTTGTATCGTTGCCATTACCGTCGCCCAGATTTCAATCCGGATCAGCAGCTGCCGCTCACTTTCTTCCATTGCCAGCGCCCGTGCGATCGAGGCCACAACCGTCGTCGATTGGAAAGATCGATCGACGTTCGGCTGAGTCACTATCCACTGCCGTGACTAAGTCACCATGTCGTTGCCACTCCGCCGTGATAGAACCACCGCACGCACGCCAACCACGGCCCCACAACCGCCCACGCCTCGCGCCTATCCGACGACGACTGCCATTCTTGGCCCAATTCCATTGTTGGCTTTGCATGGTCAAACTCCGTCCACTGGATTGGATTTTTCCTGCGAGAAATTGTTCTCCTCTGGGCTAGTTGCCCTAAGTTCACAAAGCACAGAGGGCCCCTTGGGCCGCATGGTTCTGTTTATCCTTTTTATGTTGATATTCTTTGCCCTAAAGGATGAAATTTTTTGTTATGAGGAGATACTTGGTTTTAATTTTAATAATTATCATTATTTTATTAATAATAATTGTTATTTTGATGTTCCTATAACACTTCAACTTACATACCGTCTAAGACATTGGGTCAAGCATATAATGCAACTTATTTGAAGTTAAATGTCATGCTGGGTTTATAAATTTTGCTTTTTCTAGAGTAAGAGTGATTGACTCTATTATCCTATTCGAGGTGACAATTCCGACAGATTCGACGATGAATCTTTCGAAGTAGGAGAGAATGGTGAAGATATGGATGAAGATTATTTTAGATATTTATATTAATTTAGAGTTATATATTTATATTTAGTTTAGATTCAATTTGATTATGTTAGGATTTATTAGAATTTTTAGTATCTTTGTTTAGATTTGTTAAGATTTTATTTAGTATTATAAATATACGTCTAATTATAATTGTAAAAGGATTTAAATTTGATAATTAATTGAATTGGGTGTTTAGTCCCTTTCATCTCGTGTTTTATTAATTATTCTTTCGATATTCATATGTGAATCAATAAATTAATAATAATAACAGAAAGATCATTTTATTCGGGTATTCTCAGAATCAACAGATTAAATATTATGGTATCTCATTCTCACTGCGTCACCGAAGCTATAAGGATAACACCTAAAGTCGAAAACTCAAAGCTTAGTGTTAATGAAATAATCGACGTGCGTGCTTAAGAAAGTAATTAACCAAGTCCGGATTGACGTGTCCAAAAGAATTGATCGAGCACGAAGAAAGAACCAGATCGAAGAATGCTCTGACGAGTCACCAGTTATTAACGAAGTAACTTGGTGACTAGTCAGCAGCTTATAGTGAAGCTGGCTGCTGATCAGCAGCTTATGATGAAGTTGGCTGGTGACGATCCAGCAGCTTGTATTTCCTATATAATGTAACCGAATTCATTCGAATAAAGGATACGAAATTTTTACCCTAACGAAATTTTGCTCGAACGACGAGCTTATATAAACGATCTACCTTCTTATTCATAAAACCTCACATAATCGTCTATTCCAGTTGATTGTTGGTGTAATCGTTGTTATTATAGCCGCATAATCACTTTACGAAAATTACATCAACAATTTGGCGCTAGAAGAAGGGCTCGAACCTCCGATTCTAAAAATTATTTGAAGATCAAAAAGAGAAAAAGTTGTGGTGTTCTTGTTAGTTGAAAAACAACTCTTGAAGATTTCGCAGCAAAAAGAGGTTGTCGTCTTTGTCAATCCACCGGAGTTCGCTACCTACTTTGCCGGAAAAGCCCACGCCACCATTCTGCAGCAGCCGCCGTCATGGGCCACGTCGCCAACTCAAAAGCCGTCGATTCCACGCTTCACCAACAGCGAGTTGAAGCAGCGTCATCTTCGACGGAAACTGTTGCTCCACCAGCCCATTTTGCAATAGCCGATTCATGAATCTTGATGCAGGGTATACGGAAGAAAGAACGTGGCTGTTCAAAAGATTTGAAAGATAAAATCACGGCAGGTTTTCTCAACCGGAAGTATCAATGGCTTTAATTGGGAGTTTCTTTGCTTCTTCGGGAACGGTTACGGCGATGGGCGTGTAAAAAAGAAAAAAAAAAGGAAAAGAGAGTCTCTGGATTCCAAATTCGCGACATATGCAAGCGGCCCAAGCACCGCCTTCCGCCATCCTACTTCGCGTAGCCACCTTCGCACCGACGGTATCACCATAACACCAATACCTCGAGTTTGAATCACAATTCGTCCCATAACTATTTGACAAAATAGATTTAGTCCCAAAATTAATTTTTTATCAGATTTAGTCCCAATTTTC
Source organism: Prunella vulgaris (assembly GCA_026898435.1). Taxonomy (NCBI): domain Eukaryota; kingdom Viridiplantae; phylum Streptophyta; class Magnoliopsida; order Lamiales; family Lamiaceae; genus Prunella; species Prunella vulgaris. Next base: position 424,174 of record JAPKLY010000358.1, on the reverse strand, counting down.
AAATAAGGTCTAATTTTAGTCCCAAAATTAACTTTTAATTAGATTTAATCCCAAATTTTTTATAAAGTCCAATTTTAGTCCCAAATTATTTTATAAGGTCCAATTTTAGTCCCAAATTAAAGGTAAAAAGTGAAATAATATTAGATTTTACGAAATTTTTATATTATTTATATTATTTCATTAATTTTTTGTATTTATATTATTTCATTAATTTTTATATTATTTTTATATTAATTTTCATTAATTTCGTTACTTTTTCTGTATTTATATTATTTTTTATTTTAGATTTTCGAGTTTGTATTTATATTATTTCATTAATTTTTTATATTATTTTTATAAAAAGTGTATTTATATTATTTCATTAATTTTTTGCTAATCGGATTTTTTTTACTTAAATTATGATTTTGTATATTCACTTTTTACCTTTTATTTGAGGCTAAAATTGGACCTTATAAAAAATTTTGGGGCTAAATCTAATAAAAAGTTAATTTTGAGACTAAAATTGGACCTTACAAGAAAATTTGGGACTAAATCTAATAAAAAGTTAATTTTGGGACTAAAATTGGACCTTATTAAAAAATTTGGGACTAAATCTAATAAAAAATTAATTTTGGGACTAAATCTATTTTGTCAAATAGTTATGGGACGAATTGTGATTCAAACTCCCAATACCTCTGACCATGCAAGACAACTGATCTTCGTCACAGGAAAGGGTTGGATGGGTACGTGGCATGCTACGGAAGTTGGGCGGACGTGTGGCATGTGGCCGGTTTATCAGAGATAAATACGGCCTCACCTTTTGACCGATTCAAAGTCGGTGAGTCGGTTCCATTATTTTAAAAAATATAGGGAGCTCTTCGCCTCATAAAAATTGATTGCAGGAGTTAAAAGTTGGTCGCCTCCCTCACCTGTTCGCCGCTCGCTACAACGGGCTCCTCTCCAAAAGGGGCTGGTCGCCGGCACAGCTGCTCGCCGCGAAAGCTGTTCGCCGGCGTCGCACACACGGCCTGTTCGCCGCCAGGAGGGATGCTCGCCACAGCGAGTTGTTCGCCGGTGTCCACACATGCACCTGTTCGCCGCCAAAAGGACCTGTTCGCCGGCGAAGGATACTCGCGCATAAGGGGCTGCCCGTCGCAATCAACTGCTCGCCATGCGGGCTGCTCGCTCCCACGGCCTGTTCGCCAAGCAGGCTGCTCGCCACAACGGGCTGCTCGCCATAAGAAGCTGGTCGCCGCAACAACCTGTTCGCCGGCATCCGCGCACACAGCTTGCTCGCCGCCCAGAATAGCTGATCGCCCCTCAAAGCTGCTCGCCGGAAGAAGATTGTGAGAACTGCACGCCAGAGGCTGCTGCTCGCCAGCCGCCTGGCTGCTGCACGCCAGAGGCGGCTGCTCGCCAACGACTGATGTACGCCAGAGTGAGCTGCTCGCCAATCGTAGCTGTTCGCCGTCGAAGGTTACTCGCCATTGCGATTGATCGCCAACTGCAAGGCTGTTCGTTGCCTGGGAAATATTCGCGCACCCAGGTGTCCCCGTTCGTGGATTTATTTGTATAATGAGTTGTCCGCCCACACACTGGTTCACACAGGAGGATGTTCGCGTGCTTACGTGACGAAGATACACGTTGAGATTTTAAATTGTTCATCAATTACTGTTGCTCGCTTCGCATAGAGAGAAGCTGCCCGCGGATTGCTTGCAACCCCGATTGTTTGCGCCATCTCAAATTGTTGGTTTTATCTTTTGTCCAAGCAATTTGCTGTTCGCAGAAGAGAGTTGCACAATTTGCTGCTAAAGCCATTAATTGCGGTTGAAGCAAGAGCCACGAATTATATGCTGATATTCAACTCCCTCACTTTGACCAATTCAACTTGGTTAAAGCATTAAAATAAAATAAATAAATAACGAAATGAAAAGAAAAAGAAAGAGAAGCAGTTGCTTGGAAACGGAGGTGCAGCCTCCAAGATGGACCAAGTCCATTACTTGAAGTTATTATGCTGAAGATACTCATTTGGGCCAATATTAATATTTGGGGTTTAATTGATCGTATGAGATCTGGACCTAAATGGGTATTTGGGCAAGATAAATTAATTCAATAAATCTTGGCCCAACTCAAATAAATCGATCTTGCAAAGATTAAATTATTATTTGCAGGATTAGTTTAAGAAATAACAATTACTTTTTTAAGTAATTAAATTCCTTGTGGAAACAATTATTTTTAAATAATTAAATTCTAGAGGAAAAATTGCTTCTTAAAGCAATTGAGTTCCAGAGGAATAAATTGTTTTTAAAATAATTAAATTCCCAACGGAAACAATTACTTCTTAGAGTAATTAAATTTTCGGAGCAAAAATTGCTTCCTAAAGCAATTAAAGTCCAGAAGAACAGAATTGTTTATTAAAACAATTTATTCAAGTGACGGAACAAGAAAAGAAGAATTGCTTGCTAAAGCAATTAAATTCAAGAAGTGAAGCCCTGACAACGGAGATCAATCACAGTCCAAGAAGTGCAGAAAATTGGCGGTCTTGAAGATTAATTCCAGTTACATGCCAAGGAATATATTTGCTTGCAAAGAAATTGCTGACATATTTCCAGAATAATTGTCAATCATCCTTGAAGACCTTCGCTCGCAACTGGAAGTACTCAAAAACAAAAAATTGGTGGACCTGCGAAGAATTGCACTAGCTGGTCACCTATTCGCCTGAAGAAATCTTTGGAAGTCGTTCGCTTGAAGGAGACTCAGCTATTCGCCTCCTTAGAAAGAAGTTACACTAGCTACTCGTCAGCTGCTCGCCATTTGCTCGCCACTTGCTCACCTGCTCACCTGTTCAGTTGGTCGTCGCCTACTCGCCGCCTGCTCGTCTGTTCACCTGCTCGCCTGCTCAGCTGCTCGCTGCCTGGTCGCCTGCTCGTTTGCTCCGCTGCTCGCCTGCTTACCAAAAAGCAATCGACATTACGTAAAATGTCTCATGAAGTATCTCAACCTCGTGGAAGGAATAACAATCATCAAACTTAGAAAGCACATGCACCAGAGCAGTCAACGCCAATCCATAATGCTACAACAAACATGCAACAGTCGGAGAACACTGGTGTTTCAGCCATCTAAAATATTACAGCAACAACGACGGAGAGTGGCAGGTCCATCTGAAATACGACCTGAACCAGCGTCAACCAGAAAATGAAGCTGATAGCAAACAAAGGAATAAACATTTCAAGGGAAAGCAACTGTTAGTTCGTGAACGACTATGTTGGCCAGCAATTGAAAGATTAGGCCCTGAAGGTGCCCAAAAAGTCACCAAGATTCCCATGAAGCCACACCCAAGCGACAGAGTGTCCGGCTCCGTTCGTTTTAAGCGAAAAGAACGGCCCCCACGTCCTAGCGGAGAGACTTCAAACGGAATCTTGTTGTCTATGAAGAAGACAATTGAAGACCTACTGGCCAAGATGTCTCAATGCCCGGAGGATAATTCAACCTTACAAATCCCATTGTCACCAGTGCTGCCATCGATTCATTCGACACAAATCCAGCCGAAGATCTAGTACTCGGCAACAAATCCATATGAAGGAAATTCTGATACGAAGCATCGTGTTTCACTCAAAAGCATCGACTGGCGAACCTTATTCAAGAAGAAGTGCCCAGAGCTCCAGATCAGAAGCTCTAGCCCTATTTCTCAAGCAGATGGAGAAGAGCAAATGCAGTTGAAGAACATGGAGGAATCAATACACCACTCATTATGGAGTGACATTACAGAACGATGACCCATCCAAGACAGATCAAGGCAACTGATGGTGAAGAAGCTAGATCCTCACAAAGCAAATAGGTCGCAACGAATATCTGGGGTATCTATTCAGAGTGAGAGACTGCGTGAATCCTCTCGCTTAGACGATTGGATCATAAACAGTTTCCCGAGAATAGATCCTCTGGAGATAAAAAGTTCGGCCTATAAGCAAAGTAATCAACTCATTCAGAGGGAAACATAAGCTCATAATCACCAACATCGCCTCGATTTCCTATTATCCCAGAAGCATCCATTCAGGAAGAGGTCCAACATTCGACAATAGAGCTAAACGAGGAAGAATCAGACTCCAAACAACTACAACACCCTAATCTGGGAAAATAGAAAAATGAAAGAATATAAGATGGGTCAATCAAAATGTCAAGAAAGAAAAATAACATTTGAGCGCTACCTATCGAGGCCTCCACCTGAACTTGAAGACGATGTGAGTTGAAGATCACACTCTCTACCTAAACCTAAAGACGATGTGCTAATGATATCAACAAGGGAGGCATCCGACGCAGCTTAATGCAAGTGCTGACAACATTCCTATTGAAGCAAATACTACATCGGCCGGACATTGCAAGATGCTTGTTGAAATAGTCACTAGAGGTCAGCCAATATGGAATAACCTATGCACCCCGAACAGTGATCCAAGGACAAGCGCTTGCCGAATTCATCATCGAGCCAACTTTCCCATAAGATCCGACGAGGGGGCATAAAGTCCCATAGTACCTCTACATAGACGAATCATCAACAAGCACAACAACAGGAGCTTGTGATAGACAAGTCTTCACTTCGGTAATCAGATTCAACTTCACAGCTACAAACAGCAAGGCCGAGTATGAAACATTGACAGTCGGACTTAAGTTATCATTATCTGTTGGGGCAACCAAACTTCAAATTTTCAGAGATTCCGACCAAACACACAGGCAGACACATTGGCCAGACAGTGGAAAAGTAGAGCTGATACGAAACTACAAGAACCCTCGACGTTTGATTACAAAATAAATCAAACTTCGAGTGGGGGGCAGGAGGAGGACAACCGGCAGATCAGACGCACACTATCCCCGGACAAGGACAACGACCAGATCAAACACTCAACGTCCCAATCAGACAGCTCCATGATGTTATCACTAGCAAGGGACTCCAAGTTGTTCCTTGAAAGATCAAAAGCAAGACGAATCCCAACAAGTACTACACATGTCATCAGAGTATCAACCACAACACATATGAATTCCAAGACTTGTTGTGGCAATAGCAAAGATTTTATGAAGACGGAAAATTATCCCCAACAAGAAGGCCACGAATTGCCTAATTTATCAACTCTGATACCGGAGAAGTTTTCGTCACATATTCAGTTTATCTTTTTGTACAAGATAAATGCTAAAATAATCTGCTATATATGCCATTAACAACATGCAAAATTCCTGTGTTGCAGAATCATGCGAAATGTTTCTTGAAAGTTCTCTCGTACGAACTGCAATGGACCCAAGAAGTTGGCTACTTTGCGAGACAAAGAAGTACCAATGGAGATCGAACATTCAGAAAACGTACAAAGAGCAGAACATAATCAAGACACAACAGTCCTGGTAGAATCAGCGCCTGAGAGACATGATTCCGCCTATATAGGCGATGCGCCTTCTAGAAGTGATGATCCTTCTTGAAGGCATGAATATCCCGTCTTTATAGACGATGCCGCCTACATAGGCGATGCGCCTGCCAGAGGCATGATTCCGCCTATATAGGAGATGCGCCTTCTAGAAGCGATGATCCTTCTTGAAGGCATGATTATCCCGTCTTTATAGACAATGCCACCTACATAGGCGATGCGCCTCCCAGAGGCATGATTCCACCTATATAGGCGATGCGCCTTCTAGAAGAGATGATCCTTCTTCAAGGCATGATTATCCCGTCTTTATAGACGATGCCGCCTACATAGGCGATGCGTCTCCTAAAGGTATGATTCCGCCTATATAGGCGCTGCGCCTTCTAGAAGCGATGATCCTTCTTGAAGGCATGATTATTCCGTCTTTATAAGACGTGCCGCCTACATAGGCGATGCGCCTCCCAGAGGCATGATTCCGCCTATATAGGCGATGCGCCTTCTCGAAGCGATGATCCTTCTTGAAGGCATGATTATACCGTCTTTATAGACGATGTCGCCTACAAAGGCGATGTGCCTCCCAGAGGCATGATTCCGCCAACATCGGCGATGCGCCTTCTAGAAGCGATGATCCTTCTTGAAGGCATGATAATTCCGCCTTTATAGGCGAAGACTCGAGTATTCCGTCTTTATTCGCGATGTCCATTCCGCCATATTGACGATGCCGCCTACATAGGCGATGCGCCTCCCAGAGGCATGATTCCGCCTATATAGGCGATGTGCCTTCTCGAAGCGATGATCCTTCTTGAAGGTATGATTATCCCGTCTTTATAAGATGTGCCGCCTACATAGGCGATGCGCCTCCCAGAGGCATGATTCCTCCTATATAGGCGATGCGCCTTCTCGAAGCGATAATCCTTCTTGAAGGCATGATTATCCCGTCTTTATAAGACGTGCCGCCTACATAGGCGATGCGCCTCTCAGAGGCATGATTCCGCCTATATAGGCGATGCGCCTTCTAAAAGCGATGATACTTCTTGAAGGCATGATTATCCCGTCTTTATAGACGATGCCGCGATGCGCCTCCCAGAGGCATGATTCCGCCTGTATAGGCGATGTGCCTTCTCGAAGTGATGATCCTTCTTGAAGGCATGATTATTCTCTATACAGGTAATGCGCCTTCTTGAAGTGATAATCCTTCTTGAAGGAGAATATACTATTCTTTATCAACATGCAGTTTGACAATACCCCGGAACATTTCAAATCATTCAACTCCTGATCAACAGTTGAATGAGGGGCAGAAAGGAAGCAAGCAGGAAGCGATGTTGATAAAGAACAGCGGCACCAATAGAAGTGCCACCATCTTTCCTCTATTGCTTTGATTTTCTCGATGGATTTTTCCGAGCAACAGACGCAACAGCAGGAGCAACCGGGCCAGACGCAGGCACCGGTGGTGCCGGGATTTGAACTCCTCTCTTCTTCCGTAACCCCACCATTTTTTGACGACAGGGTCCATCTAGCTTTGACAGAAAATATTGAATTCTGGAAGAATGGCAACTGTAACGCCTTGATCTACAACGAGAAAACAATAGATTACCAGGAGACAGGTAGATCAAAGACGACGAACAGGTATGCGAGCGCGAAACCACTGATACCCCAATACTATACTAGGGGGCAGACCCTGACACACAAAATCATCAAGAAGCAAAAAGCTTGAATTCATACTAATCACAAGCATCAGGCAAAGGAAACTTTGGCCAGATTGATAAAGAGCAGCTAGCTGGTGGTCTGACTCGAGCAGGCAGCTCAAGATCAGGATGCTCACGATGTACATTTTGTTTCAGAACAGATTATGAATGCTATAGACGGGCTTTTGTTGAGGAGGTCGCAGTCTAGCTGAAATTGCCTAACTCAGAAGTGGCTAAAGAGGGTCACAATGCGCTCCAGTTAGAGCCCCGGCTCTACTGGCCGAGCACGCTCTTTGTACAGAGACAAAAGGGTATTGTACGATGCCTATATGTCCAGCACTAGAGAGAGCGCAAGCATGGCAACACTCTTCTTTGGGTAATGGCGTGAAAACGCCTAATCACTCCCGAATAAGAATCGAGCGTTAGAACCCCGAAAGACCACCCGCAGAGGGACCAGAGTGCGCATCAGAGATGCTCCTCCAGAGGACGTCATGTACGATCCGGGGAGCAACAGAGTGGATACCTCGGTAATACCGGGACTGCATCTCATGTCCACCTGGGGGATGCGGATACGCTCCCGAGGACGAAGTGAATGCTTCCTGATGGCCCATTCCGCGCGAGTGTCTTATTTGTCTCGTGCCCAGAGAAAGGCTCATGCCTAGAGGGAGGCGAAACGAAGCAAATTAAAGACCCAACAGACGCGAAAGGCGATATGTAACAGTAGACAGAAATAGCATTTCATTAGAGTTCATTAAAACAAAAACATCAAGAGCATCCTGATCGGAAGAATAAAAGGAGCCACAAAAGGAGGCATAACTGACGCCTAAAATACTTCAGACACCAGGCAAGCAATACAATAATGCTAAAGCAAACAAGCCTAAACAGTTGGGGGCACATTCACCAGCGGCAGGAGTAATCCATCCTTTAACCAGAGTGAATGGTGACATCTCAGCTAGCTCAATCTCATCTATCAGTATGAAAGAAGTAGGGCCCAATACTACGACGGAAGCCGCAAAGCAACCAAGCGGAAGTGCTCGCCAAGAAATCATACATTGAATATTCCAGCAAAACATGAAGGATCTCCAGAAAGTTCGGAAAGCTGCAAATGTATCTACTTGCAGGTACAAAGAAACACAAGAAGACAATGCTCACTCAACCGCACAAATAGAGCAATGAACGCAGGCATTCAAAATAACCCACGGGTATCTGGAAGGATTGCACGGTACTCTTTTTTCCCTACGACCGGTTTATCCACAAGGGTGGTTTACGGCTAGGTTTTTAATGAGGCCTGTAGCGTCCTTCTATGTATTCGTTACACGGTTATAGAATCCTGCGAAGCCACATCTAATGCATCTATGCATAAGTACAAGGAAATACAAGCACAAAGAAACCAACAAATCGGAAGACAGATCAATTCAAGCTCAATCTACTTCCTTGCACTTGAGAAATCTTGCGAAGATCCAAATAGCCTGATGCTCGTTATCCATCCAACAATTCAAACAAACATCAGGCTAGGGGGCAACTGTTAATGAAATAATCGACGTGCGTGCTTAAGGAAGTAATTAACCAAGTCCAGATTGACGTGTCCAAGAGAATTGATCGAGCACGAAGAAAGAACCAGATCGAAGAATGCTCTGACGAGTCACCAGTTATTAACGAAGTAACTTAGTGATGAGTCAGCAGCTTATAGTGAAGCTGGCAGCTGATCAGCAGCTTATGATGAAGCTGGCTGGTGACGATCCAGCAGCTTGTATTTCCTATATAATGTAACCGAATTCATTCGAATAAAGGATACAAAATTTTTACCCTAACGAAGTTCTGCTCGAACGACGAGCTTATATAAACGACCTACCTGCTTATTCATAAAACCTCGCATAATCGTATATTCCAGTTTATTGTTGGTGTAATCGTTTTTATTATAGCCGCATAATCACTTTACGAAAATTACATCAACACTTAGTAGTGGATGTAGATTGTGGTGTTCCTCATGGAAGGAAATTAAGTATTGATAGATCAACTATAAGGGTGTGTGAAAGAGTTTATAAATTCTTTTTGGGTGTAATATAAATATCTTATAAAATGTTTAGTTTGAAGAATTTTTCTTTCTAATAGTGGGAATAGATTTCAGTATTTTTGAATGGTTATGAACACCCACATGCAAAATGTTCTATCATTTGAATTATAAATTGTTGCATTTCGCTGGAAATCTAAGATACCGAATGTTGATTGCGGCATTTTCTTAATGAACAACATGAAATCATTCAATGGTGAAGTATATGATACTCCAAATTTGGGAAGGGTATGCAACTTTTTATTGATCCTTTGTTAATTTCGAATTGTTGTTCTAATGTAAATCATATTAATTTTTTTGTATATTTTATCTTCCAATCAAGGATTTGGTGCGTCGAGCTCTAAGAGGTGCGAACTGCACAAGAATTATTGAAAGTGATACACTTGGTCAACTAAATTATACACCTACTTAGAAAAATGATACACCTGGAAAGATATTTGATACACTTGAAAAATAAATTATATTGTTAATTAAATTGAAATAACTCATTGTTTTTCCATTTTATTTTAGTAGAGAAACAAATGACACTCACTTTTTTATACTCAACAATAAAGTAAGAGCACCAAATAAACAATTCAAATAAATGATACACCTGACCAACTAAATGATACACCTGACTATATAGATGGTACACCTGGAAAGATGCTTGATACACTTGGAAAAATAAATTATATTGTTAATTAAATTGAAATCACTCATTGTTTTTCCATTTTATTTTAGTAGAGAAACAAATGACACTCACTTTTTTATACTCACCAATGAAATAAGAGAACCAAATAAACCATCCAAATAAATGATACACCTGGCCAACTAAATGATACACCTGGAAAGATGTTTGATACACTTGAAAAAATAAATTATATTGTTAACTAAACTGAAATCACTCATTATTTTTCCATTTTATTTTAGTAGAAAAACAAATGAAACTCACTTTTTTATACTCAATAATGAAATATGAGCACCAAATAAACCTGGAAAGATGTTTGATACACTTGGAAAAATAAATTATATTGTTAATTAAATTGAAATCACTTACTGTTTTTTCATTTTATTTTAGTAGAGAAACAAAAGTCACTATCTTTTTTATACTCACCAATGAAATAAGAGTACCAAATAAACCATTCAAATAAATGATACACCTGGCCAACTAAATGATACACCTGCTCAAATAAATGATACACCTGGAAAGATAACATCCATTACTGCAAAATCAACATTCTAATATCCATTACTGCAAAATCAACATTCTAACATCCATTACAACTAAATAAACATTCAAGCACCAAATACGGAAGGGGCAAAATCACAAATCATAAGAGACGCAGCCCGTAGGATAAGTAAGGGACGTAGCCCGTAGATAAGTAAGGGACACAACGAGTAAAAGAATTAAGTAAGAGACACTTTGTATATAAATATAAATGTGGTTTATGTGCCAAAGTACTAAACTCCAAGGTTGGTGTTGATTGCGATGAACTTGTCCTCTTTCTCTTGCTTTGTTGAAGAAAATTCTTTTTTCTTTTACTTCTTCCCTTCGTTACTGAATATGCAGGATCCAATATTGTCTGGGATGATTCTGATTGTGCTAGAGTGTCTTCTTGTTCTGCACACATCTTTTTCTTCGTAAATACCAGATCTCTGTTATAGCTCTCTTCAAGATTTGTTCTTGCAACTTCATTTTCTTTGCATAACAAAGCTAGATTGTAGTACTTCCTTCCAATCCCATTTGCCCAAGTGAAATATTCAATGTTCTTCTTTTCACTGCTTTGAGATCTCAATGTGTCCCACACTTGTGATTTTGCTAGCTTCGTCCATCTCTTAAGAATATAGCCATCGGGAATAGTTTGCACGAATTTATGAGGAATATCCTCAAGAAATGATAGCAAAGTATTCCACATTCCTCAAATTTCATGCAACTACATCTGATTAACTTTAATTTAGAATCAAATATAACTCTATAAGTTAAGTTATCTTCAAAAGATCCAACATCATATATCATCGAGGTATCTAGGACGACGTCAACAAGATTAGACGAAGCACAAAGACATTTTATGAACTCTTTCTCAAAAACTTTAAAAAGAGCTAGAGTGTATACCTCGGATACATGCTTGATGATTCTAACCATATTCAAAGATGTTTCAGGTTTTGACCTTGAGCAATTAAATTCATCATTTTCCTCTTCAGACCTCCAATTTCTAACAATGTCCTTGAACTTCTCATAAAACTTAGTCAAAGTGGTATCATTCCTAGTTTTGGATTAAATCGCATGGTTTGTGCTCTTACTTCGTTGTGATGACTTTTTACCAGCTGAGAATAACTTTTTGTTTAACCTTGTGCACCATTTATCCTTCAAGCAGTACAATCTAGAAAACCAAGAATTGTCTTCAAGACCATATGTTGTTACCATTACTTTCCAAGTGTTTTCAAAATCTTGTTCATCATTACACCCAGACAAGCATTTGTCGAATGTTTTATTGAAAGAACTATCACTATTCAGTTTCCCAAACCTGGATAATGCATTTTGTTGAAGATGTCATAGGCATAATCTGTGTCTGGTTTCAAGGAAAACCTGCATATTATATAAAATAAGTTATAGACCTGCTAATATAAATTATACTTGTACAAAATAACTGATACACCTATCTAAATAAATGATACACCAAACCCAAAATTCGTTACTCATTGAAAAATAAAATTTCCTGAATAGATTGTAAATAACATAGATAAAATTCCTGATGCATGATATTTACAAAAAAAAAAAAATCTGAAATAATAATAAAGTTTTGAACTTTATACCTTTTCTATTCCATTTGCAATAGCCAAGTCTTGATCGGTAAAGATAGTGATTGGATATTTATCCCCCATTGATATCCTAAACGCATTGAATAAAAACTCAAAAGTATCAATTCTCTTATCTAAAATGAAGGCGCATCCAAACATCACATTGTTCCAATGATTATTAATACCAACAAATGGTGCACAAATGAGGTTATATTTATTTGTCCGATATGTTGTATCAAAAATAACAACATCCCCATATATATAGTAATCTTCTTTCATGAGTGAATCTCGCAAAAAAATATTGGCCAATCTTCCTTCACTGACTAATTTCACACTGTAAAAGAACTTTTTATCTTGACCATTCTCTCATTCAAGCACGCTTATAAAAGTTTGTGCATCTCCTGGTTCTATCTTCTCAATTTTAAAACGAGTTACATAGTTTAAATGATCCCTTAATGTCTGACCCAAATCCTTTTGGCCCCCAGCTTCATAAGCCATGTAATGATAAGATTCAGCCGCCTACATTCCAGAGGAAATCATTTGTTCGATTATCATTCCTTTCTCATCTGTTATTTTTCTTTCAGAACGGTGATAATGACTCCACTCGGGTCTTGTCAACTCATGATTATGTTCCATTTCATGTTTCATAACTTCATAAACCCCAACCTTGTTCATCTTGACACTCAAAAAAGCCTTACAATTTGTTCTTATAATTCCAACTTTTCTTTCATTCCTTCTCTTTCCACTTTTTGTAGTTACAACCTTCTTGTTCTTAAGTCTAGCACAACAATAGAGAAACAATTTTGCTAACTCAACCCCAGTTGTTGATCTTCTAACAGTTGTTTTTCGTACACTAAATTTATTTAATCGAGCATGCCTACAGTACATTTTGTACATGTCTTCAATCGTATTTTCAGTCATTCCCAATAGACTTCCACTCATATCATAAGAACCATCACTACCTACTGTCAACAACACAAAATGAATGTTTTATGCTATACTTTTAAAATTGACAGCACAAATATTAGATACACCTTGACCAATATACATATAATACTTTTTAATTAAATAAATATGTTATTACTTCTATTTTCAATTTCTGCCACTTAATCAACAATTGTAAGCATCATCATATATAACCGCTGCAGTGCTATCAGTTAATATAGCATCTTGTTCAAATAATTGAATGTCATCTCCATTTGTTTTATCGACAATTTCTATATAATAAGGTAATACAAGAGTCAGTATCGGTCAAGGATATCAAAGTATATTATTCAACAGTGTCAAATATCATGACAAAAGTATCAGAAAAACAATTAACAATCATTTTTTTATACTTATCAATGAAATAAAAACACCAAATAAACCATTCATATGGGTAATATACCTGACAAAGTAAATGATACACCTGGCCTAATATTTGATACTCTTAAAAAATAAATTATACACTTAATTAAATGGAAATCACTCATTCTTTTTCCCTTCTATTTTAGTAGAGAAACAAATGACACTCACTTTTTTATACTCACCAATGAAATATGAGCACCAAATAAACCAATCAAATAAATTATATACCTGGCCAACTAAATGATACACCTGCTTAAATAAATGATACACCTGGAAAGATGTTTGATACACTTGGAAAAATGAATTATATTGTTAATTAAACTGAATTCGTTTCGTCTCAGAAGGGTGATTGCAAAAGTTGATTTGAGTGATATCTGATTAAATACGTTTTAAGCTAATCACCTAGAAGCTAAAAGCTGAAAAGGTTTTTTGATGTATTGCTTAAATTGTATATTAACTTTATCTTGCTGCCTAGCTAGTTTTGCTTTTGGGATTCTTTTGTTTAATTGTGTATATTATTTTCTCCTTTCTTTTGTAAGCCTGAAAATAATGTATTGCTTAATGCATTACCACAAGCTCAATAACACCTTAATTGATGTCCACAGCCAAATTAATAATTGCTCACTCGGAGTTCATCTCTTTGAATTTAATACATGTCAAGACGAGTAAACTCCATGGAAAGAAGATTAGCAAAGCCTACATTTCATTTGGAAGCAAAGACACCAACCAGGAGATGAAAATTTGAGAACATTATAATTTAAAACAAGCACCTTTTTTATAACATCAAGCAGGAAATATGATATTGTTACACAAACACGCAAAAAACTTAAAACAAAGCAAAGCAAATAACATTGATTCACCACCTAGGGATATAAGAAAAATGTGATCCTACAACATTGAACCAGATCTAGACTCGAACATTATCTAGTTGGTGAGCTCCATAATGGCGGAGACAATATCTCCTCGGCATCCTTGAGAGCTTTGACAGCCCTAGCTCTCGAAACCATCACCAGCTCAATGTCATTCGGCTCAACACCCTCCTCATCTACTTCTTCATCGTCCTGAGGTGCAATAGTTGGTTCTGCCTTTGGTAGAACATGACCAGCATTAGGAGCCTTGAACTGCTCTGCAGATTTGAGTCTGCAATTGTGAACTCAAGTCCTCAATCTTAGCCTCCTCAAAGACAAGGTATGTATCAGATTTGGACTCTTGAAGACATCTGGCTTTGAGATGACAAATAGGATCTGAAATTGGAAATGATTGTGTCAAGCAAATGCACTCAAGTTGTTAACAGAAAATTTTTAAGAGCCTTGATAAAAAGTAAAGAAATGGATGTTTTACTACAAGGATACAGATGACCATAATGTAGCAATGATATCAGAGCAATATTAAACTTTAGAATCCATCATAAGTAAGAGTATCAAAATTGGTTAACATTTACCATCATAATGACTTCCATTTCTTATTTCCAGATAAGCAACACTCTTCATAACGTGTGTATTAGATGACATCACCAATATACATTGGGTGTTTATTATAATTTAGATAAGAAATCGAAAAATACAGAAAAAATACAGAAAAAAAAAAAAATCACCTCATCGAATTTGAGGCAGACGAATTGAAGACGGGTCTTCACCCCTCGTCCTCGTTCACCTCTCGCCGTCGTTCTTCTTGCTTCGTTCGTTCTTCTTTCAATTTCAGCCAACAGATTTGGATTTAGATTTTAACTCCGCCCCGTTCCAATCTCTGAAGAGCTACAGTGAAAGTGGAGATTACATTTATTGGGCCGTCTATTTTCAAGGGCCTCCTCCATAATATTTTGGCCCAGTTTATATGCACCCACGCGTTATAAAATATCTATAACTATAAATCAATCTCCAAATATCTCAAATACCCTAATGTGTGCACCCTATTTCTTCTTCTTCTTCTTCTTCCTGCCAACAGCCCCCTCCCCCTGCGTACCAGCACAATGCGCCCACCCATCCCCATTCTATCTTCTCCCATGGGTTGTACAATCCCTACTCCTGCTCTACTTGAAGCTTTTTTTTCAATTTCTTTTCAAAGTCTTCTCTCGACCCCGTTTATCACAGGTTTCTTTTTTCCTTTTTACTCATCTACTATAGGATCTGATTTTGTGAAATTCTATTTCAAAAATTTTGTATTATTTTAAAATGGAATGGCTGAAATTTTTGTTTGAATTTTTTATTCGGCATTTTTTTATTCTTCGAAAATATTTTCTTAAAATTTTACTGTTCTTGAAGAAAGTATTCGAAAAAGAGTTTGATATTTTGATATATTTTTTGAACTTAACAAATTATTTTTTTAGAACTAATATTTTTTATTTGTTTCAAAACGTGTTCTAAAATGTTTGTTGTTCTCCTTTTCTTTTTCTGTTTAATTTTAAAAAAAATTATTTTAAGAATTTGCAGATTTTTCCTAAGAATACAATGAGTACATATGTTTTGAGAGAAAAAATGACGAGATAAGTGCACATGTATTGTGTTAAATAATAAGGATATATATGTGTTTTTTATGTATTATTAAAATTTATGCTATTTTACTGTGTGTACTGTAAATACATGTGAGTGCATATAATCAGGGCCTAATATTTTTTGTCTATCAAACAAGAGAAAAGGCCCGAAACGGTTTTTTCATGGCGGCTACCAAATGAGCCCTCAATTTACAACGCCTCCTCTCTCTGTGCCTCCTTTTATGCATCGGCAGCTGCTAATATGCCACTGATGCATTTCACGGAACAGCAATAAAGCAGTCCACCTTTCCCAGGTATCATCGAAACTTTGTTTGTAACTAATAAACCCTTTTCCCCCTTCCCTTCAGCAGACAATAATCTCTTGTGCTGTAAAAATTATGTTTTTTCTATAATTACTGCAGAATTTTTGCCACCAAGAGTCGTAATTGCTGCTAGGGATTTCTACAATTTGTCAACATTCTGTGAAAACTTTCTTGGGTTAGTGGAGATGGCAGGTTGTTCATCAAATATCAGAATTGCCCATTTCAAGAATTTTCGAAAAGATGTCGTTATGTCGAGGTCTTTAAGCTCCAATTTTTCGATAGCCAGATTTCAATGTTCTAGATTTTATGGGAATTCGAGATTGTTTTGTAAGAATAAAAAGCATAAACTTGTCATTGTTAATGCAATGGATCCCAAGACTGATCCTCAATCAAGTGTTGCAGCCTCCACCATAGTTAAACAAAGTGGCATTGGTCGTGTAGAAAATGGTGATAAGGTTATGGAAAACAGTCATCTCTCTGTACCTGAAAGTGACAGTGGTGGCGGTGGTGGGGATATCATTGATGGGAGTGGCGGAAATGGGAAATTCTCCGGCGAGGGGGATAGTGGTGGTGAAGATTATGAAGAAAAGGAGTTTGGGCCACTGTTGAAGTTTGAGGTGGTGATTATAGAAACGGAGGCTAGAGGGACAACTCTTCCAGCTGATATGTTGGAGGCTGCTAAGACAGTGGGGCTAAGAGAATTATTTCTCCTCCGTTATTTGGAACTGCAGGTAAATCTTTGCAGCTAATGAATATTATGTGATAATTTGTTTAATAATTGTTTTGGAAATTGATAATGCAGGGGTCAGTTCTGAGGTCATGTGTGATGCTTAGGAACCGGATGTTGGCTGATCCGTCATTTCTTTGCAAGATTGGAACGGAGGTTCGTGTTCGTTGTGCTTTTTCCATCATTTGTTCTTATATTACTTTTAGTAAGAGCTTAATCTTCTATAAGTGCTTATTGCGAGTAGCGTATTAGTTTACATGGTTCTAAATGTCTGGATATCTCAATACAAGCGAAAGATTGTTTCCAAAGAGTCAATGACTTATGCTGCATTTCGAATGAATTTATGTATTGATGCATAAGGGGAACCCCTTAGTATTTTGGCATTTCCAACTCATGTTCTGGTTTATTGTTTCATTTTCCTGATATGTAGATAGTTATCGATTCTTGTTGTGCAACGTTTGCGGTAGTGAAAAAGAGAGGGAAAGACTTCTGTGCTGAATTTGAATTGTATACAGCTGATCTTCTAGTTGGTGTGGTTGTTTCTGTATTATTTTCTCTTTCATTTTAAACAGAGTTGTTTTTTTATTTTCCGTTGCCTATTGGCTCTAGTTTGCTGCTAAAATCTGCATGGTTTGCAGGGAATTCTATACCCTACGGTTGGGTTTGGATGCGGAATCATTGGCCAAGGAATTGCAAACTTAATAATGACAGCTAAGCGGTATGTTTCTGTTCAGAACTTCTAGAGGCATACAAGCTTTTGAGTTGAGTTGAGTTTCATTCAGATATAATATATTGTATATATCATTATTCCTCTTGTTGTCCTTATCTGATCAAGAAATTATTGTGAAGAAATTGTTCTCTTCCCTTTTGCTTGTGATATGCAATATATTCTGAAGTTCTTTCAATAAGTTAACGTGAAAGTAATGAAACAATGTTTCTCATGAACTCGTTTTTTATTCCTCAGGAGCACTAAAAAATCAGAGGATGACATTCCAGTTCCATCTCTTATAAAGAGTGCAGCAAACTGGGGTATCATACTCTTCTCCATTTAATTGTGGAAATGTCAATCGATTAATCTTTATCTCTATAATTACATGAAACTTAATAGATTTGCATTAACGAGAAAACCATAAGACGAACCAGCATTATATTCGAGTGAAACTAACATTTTCACTGTTGCATATTGTAGTCCTTTCTTGTCTGTGTGAATGATTCACTTAAGTACGCTATCATCGTATTTTGCAGGTGTTTTCTTGGAGGTGTCTTCCAACACCCGTTATCAGATCATCAATGGGCTAGAAGGAATAGTGGAAGCTTCTCCAGTGGCCAAGAAGCATGCTTTTACTTTTGGTAATTTATGAATTTTTTAGCTATTTAATCAATATTATTATCTAACCTGTAATATCTAATCAAATAACAAATTTGAAATCACAAAAATTAAATCATATGCCCAACACTCTCTCTCTCTCTCTCTATATATATATATATATATATATATATATATTATATCTCCCTCTCTTTCTCTAAAATCTAGTTATCCATTTTGCTTCTCTCCTAATGTTTGCACTCTATTTAGTCTTACCAAGTATCTTGTTTTTTTCTGCTGCTTAGCTTTTGTTTAATTTGCAATTTTTGTGTTGTTTTCAGATTTTGGTCTCTGTGCCACAGTATCCACTTTACTCGACGACAAGAGTGGTGGAGCAGCAGGATTAAGAAAAAGTAACTGTGGATTAGCAAAAAAGAAATTTGGTCCTTTTTGTAATTGAAAAAGTTTTTTGGTTTTGCCTGTATGAAATGTGGTAGGAGTTGGCAAAAAAGAAATTTGGTCCTTTTTGTAATTGAAAAAGTTTTTTGGTTTTGCCTGTATGAAATGTGGTAGGAGTTGTGATTAGCAAAAAAAGAAATTTGGTCCTTTTTGTAATTGAAAAAGTTTTTTGATTTTGCCTGTATGAAATGTGGTCCTCGTTGTGATTAGCAAAAAAATAAATTTGGTCCTTTTTGTAACTGAAAAAGTTTTTTTGGTCTTGCCTATATGAAATGTGGTCCTCTTTGTGATTTCCCCTTATCAGTATTTTACACACACACATATATATATATACTAGTACATAACCCTGCAGATATGCGGGATTAGAAAAAACTATATGTTAATTTGAAATTTATTTTAAATTAATTTGAAATTTAATTTTTTTTAATTTAAATGTGTAATAGGTGGAATTTACCGAGATTTATGGATGGCGGTTAGTATTTTAAAAAATATAGAAGGATAAAATAGAGGGAGAAGTTAGTGAATTAAAAAAAGGATGGATAACCGACAACAGTTATTTATATTTTATTTTAAAAAATATAATTTTATTTAAAATATATATATATATTGTCCAACACGTATCAAGATGTGTCTTTAAGGTTTTAACTTGCTGGGCTGAGTTTTCTGGTTTATGAGTTAACCGTGTCGGGTAGCCTTTTTGCTGTTATGCCGAGTGAAGGCGCAGGCGTTTGTGGGCATAAAACTTTTTTTCAGGTTAATTCATAGATTCTTGAATACTTAGACCAGTTTGTTAAGGAAAAGGTCCGTGAGACACTATTGATACAATACGGAGAAATCATTAACTCATAAACTATAGATGTCCTCAGTAATTTCCAATCTGTGTCGTGAAAAAGATCCATAGCTAAACTACTGATATGATCAAGATCACCGATCCTGTTTCTATATATATATATATATATACTGGTATATAACCCACGTACTACGCGGGATGTGAATAAACTTTTTATAAAATATCTATTGTAAAAATTTTAGTTTTTTTTTGTTGTTATATATTTAAAATTTTATGATGTTTGTATTGTTTTTATCGTTTAGTAGTAGAAAGTGACATTTAATTGTTATATTATTGAATAAAC
>JAPKLY010000358.1:390357-404484 GCA_026898435.1 Prunella vulgaris | reverse complement strand
TTCAAAATATGCACTGAAGTGGTTGGATGGACTGATCCAAAAAAAAATTTTAAAAAAAAGTTAATTAAATTTTTAATTTTTTAAAAATTTAAATATAACTTTAGATTAAAATTAAAAATGTGACTATAATAGTAAAATTTTTAAAAATGACAAAATTTAATAATTATTATTACCTCGCAAAATGTTGTCTTCATCGTCAGATTGTGTTTTTAAATCATCAAAAGCCATAAATAAAATTAAAATAAAAATTCAAATATAAAATTTAACTGCCAAAGTGATGAGATTTAAGAATTTCAAATTAGAGAACTGCGGAGATCGCCACGTAGGATATAAGAAACTTACAAATATAGGAGATTAAGATAAGATATATATTTTTTAGAATTTTATTATCACATTCAGCAAAAATTTCTACGAAGCTAAGAGTATAACTATTTAACAATATATTTAAATTAAAATGCTCACATGATGTAAGTAAGTCTTAAAAATTTGCCAACTGAAGACAGACTCCAACTGTTGTAGAATATTAATGGAATTTTGATTTATAGGTGTATGGAATTTGCAGGCAAAGAGTGTTGTCAGCAATTTTTCTTTTCAGTTTTTTTTCTTTTCTGAAAGTATAACCGATGAATATAGTGGGTGGTTAATGGAGTAGCAAATTTAATATAAATAAAATAAAAATTCAAATATAAAAATTAACTGACAAAGTGATGAGATTTAAGAATTCCAAATTAGAGAACTGCGGAGATCGTCACGTTGGATATAAGAAACTCACAAATATAGGAGATTAAGATTGAATTTATATAAATATAAAGTGTTTATTTTATACATAAAAAATTACAATCTCTTAAGTAGTTATCCTGCACTTTGAGTTCCAAAATTCAATTATATTAAAATGTAATATATATATATATATATGAAAACATTAGGGAGATTTTTAAATTCTAAATCAATCACTCTCTGTCCCACTTTAAGTTGTTCATGTTGTCATTTTCGTCTGTCCCACTATATGTTGCTCATTGTTTTTTTTACTTTTTTGGAAACTACTATTCACTTCTTTATTATTATTTTCAATACTTTTTACATTATTTTCATTACTTTTCACTTTTCTTCATCAAATCACTTGTACTTTTTTATTTTTTCCATCACGTCACTTATGTTTTTTTACTCTACTTAATTCGTGTGCCCAAAAGCAACGAACAACTTATAGCGGAATGATGGGAGTATATTATAATTCCTAATCGAACATGATGACTCGGCATTATGAGTTTCTAGTAGTTAATAATCATGAAAAGGTGTAAGTAGTATAAATTTAATGTGAACGTCACTTACTGATATTTTGGAATTCTTAATTAATTTAGTTAACTACGTGTAAAATAAGAATTTTTATTTATCCGAGTGTTTGATCGAGGAATTCATAGAGAAATAAAAGTCAAATGATGGACCATGGCATAGGATAGTAGAGGTCAAATTGTTTGACCAGCGTGATACTTGGTCACTGGTCAGTGCAGGGGTCTATATCGAGTCTCGGTTCATCACTAGGGTTTGGTCAAACATCACCCTATCATCTATTTCTGAATCTATGAAATCCTACGTGGCTTAATACAATGCTTCTTACCTACTTTTCTAATTTTCTCATAATATTGTATTTTTTAAAATAAAATATAAATAACCGGTTACTTCTTTATCCATTTTTTAATTTATATTTTTAAAATAAAATATAAATAACCGTTGTCGGTTATTTCTTTATCCATCATTCACAAACTTCTCTATTCCATCACTCCACATCTATAAATATTTTATTTTTCATTTAAAAAAATATTTTTAATAGTTAAAGAAATAGAAATCACCCTCCATAAATTTTGGCCAAAGAAATAGTAACCACCATTAAAATCATTTATTTTCAAAAAAAAATAATCAACATATTCGTATTACAATGTTTTATATAATTTTTAATATTTTATAAAAAAACTTAATTTAAAACTAATATATAATTTTTTTTTAATCCCACGTATTTGCGGGGTTATGTACTAGTTATACGTAATATTGGGTGGAGTAGGATCGATCCAGGTCTCACTTCAAAATTTTTTTTTTTTTTTAAAAACGCAGTATTCTCTCATATTTCATTTTAAAGTTGATGGGTCACCCCCTTCGCATCACGTCACATCTCACAGTTTAGTTACAGACATGGGTTCAGGCCACCCGCCTAGGTGGACTTCAAACTGGTATTAAGAAAGGCAGCCAAAGGCCCGTCGATAGAGGTAGCTGACCACAACCACAAGCTTCTCGACTCCACGAAAGGGTTTTGATCAATCAGATGTCCAAAGGAGAAGCAAAGCGGCTTTTATATGGAGGCTTTCAATCATACCTAGGGTTTGAGAAGTAGTGGACCTTATTAAACTAAATGGGTCAAAACCCATTGGGCTCATGCCCAACAAATTCTTCACCTTTTTTGTCATTCCCTTCAACACCGGAATCCACGGGTTTTCATCATTATCCAACACACACTGTACAGCGACAACAAGCTTCACAGATAACACACGCATACACACAACACACCTGCACACAAAGCAATAAATTTAGTACGAGACATTAATAACGAATACAAGATAAGTTATTAAGGGGTGAACACATCTTCAAAACAACATGAAGAACACAAGACACAAACACAACAATTAAGTCACACAAGACACAAATAAGAGAGAAACAAAGAAAATAGGGAGCAAGAGACATTATTAATCCAAAGAATCAAAGTTCAATGTTCTCATGCATGACCTAAATTTCTCCACAGAAAGACACTTAGTGCCCATATTAGAAGAGTTGAACTCTGAAGCTATCTTCTCAAGGTTCAAAATGTCTCTCTCAACAACATCACACACAAAATGGTATCTAACATCAATGTGTTTAGTTCTATCATGAAATATAAGATTCTTACACAATTGAATAGCACATTAACTATCAGAAAATACAACCACCTCACCTTCAAGGGGCAAATTTATTAATGTAGGGATGATTTCAGATTGATTTATCAAAATTGGGAAAAAAATGGACTCTTTATGAATATAAAGTCAGTCGGTACCAGGGATATCGACTGGTTACGTGTAAATAGCTCTTTTAATTAAAATTTTCGCATCGTGACAAGCCTCTAGTCGGTTCTGGTAGAACCGACTGGAGGGGACAAAGCTGTCAACCATTCACGTGGGTATCTGCATGAAGTCAAACCTTGGAAATCGTAAATTCACGCACAGGAAAAAGTTATTTGTTTGCATTTATTTTGTCCAGGGAATCTGATTCCCATGCTTCATACCCCCATAATTGCTATAAGCACTACTACTTCCTATATATGAGGTAAATTTATTAAAATAGGGATGATTTCAGATTGGTTTATCAAAATGGGGTGAAAATAGTTTTAATTAGCAATATAAAGTCAGTCGGGTCTGGGAGTACCGACTGGAGACGTGTCTGCGCACTTTATTTGATTGCAGAAGAGAATTTTGTACGCATGTCCAGTCATCATCATTTGAGTGGTAAGTGTCATAATGGGCAGACAACAATTCACTGTGTGCGAGAAAGGAAGAGAGATGGGAAATCAGAGAGAGAAAATGAGAGAGATGGAAAATCTATTTGGAGACAGAGAATGGGAGTATTTAGAGTCCTGATCCTCTTCATTTATTTGTGTAAATTTCTCCTAAACATAGAAGGAGATAGACACAATACATGGAGTGCGGTCATTATCATGAGTCTCATAAATATGTATTTTTATTAATTATTTTCACTTAATTACGGTTGAAGGATAGTGGAAGAATGTGGTTTCCATTTTTAATAGTAATTTATTTGCATATTATTAGTAAACAATTTTTTTTTTAAAAAGTCACATTTGACTTTTTAGTAAAATTTATCACTTTTACACAAAAGTTAATAGGTAAAGTATTATATGAACCACTTTTATGATATAAACCACTTTATAATACAAGATTTATATTTATGATTTTTTTTTGCCTTGTTAAAAAATGGTTCATGATATGAATCACTTTCACACAATACCTACTCAAGTTAATATTATGGCTTATCAAATAATAATAAATAAATATACTTTTTAAAGTAAAATAACAAAATATTATGAGAAGTTATTTCGAAACTAGTAATATTATTTTTATGTATATAATTTCATTATTACTAATATACATATATACTATTATTGTTTATAAATTATATAAATTTTGAATTATTATAATATATATTTAAATAAATATGTATATACCTAATGTTAATATTTGAAAAATTAATTTACAAGAAATCTACATTAGAATTTTTCAGTATAAACTTCATTCTAATTTTAAATTTATTTCTTAAAGTGTAGTACCCCTATCTAGCATATTAATATGAGTTTGAATATTTGTCAATTTTAAAGATTGAGTTGATTTTTTTAAATATTTGTTAAAGATTTAATTAGATTATTTAAAGATTTAATAGATTTATTTTAATTTTGTTTTAGGTTTTACTCATTTAAAAAAAAAATTATTTTAATTATTTAATTTTTATCTAATTTTTTTAATAAATTTTATTTTCTATTGTTTGATTATTTAAGTATTTATCTAAAATTCTTTTAGTTTTTTATTTGCTATTTTATGTGTAACTTTAATATTTATTTTATAAATTGACTGATTCAAACTTAAAGAATTAATTTTAAAATATGTTCCTAAAACCACATTCGGTCAATTTATTTGTATAGTTAATATTTGATTAGTCAAATAAATTGAATTTATATAAATTTACATAAAAAATTTAATTTTTTCATATGTACAGTTAAATATATAATTAATTATATAATTAACCTTAGGCACCATTTATCCATCTCACTATTCCATTTCCTCTCACCTTTTGCACACATGATTTCTTCTTCTTTTATTTTATATTGAAATTATAAAATTCAAATATTGAATTAACAAATAACCTAGTCAATTAATAAAATAAAAGAATACACTGATGAATAGTTATTTTTTCCTTAAAACAAATAATAGATAAATAAAGTGGATAAAAATTTACAACCCTACATTTTCTTCTTCATCTCCGGTGCAGATCTTCTTCATCTCCAAAAGAAATAGAGTTTGTAATGCTATGTGGAGAAAGAAATGGAGTTTGTAATGCTATACAAGAAATCATGCGTGCATGTGTATATATGAAGTAGTATACATATATAGGAGCCTGTGAATTATTGCATGGAATCAAATTCCCCAAACAAACCATTACAAACAAAAATACACGCTGCTCTATCTGATTCCACATTTCCCAAGCTTTGACTTCACGTTATGCGAGAAGACCCACGTGAAAGCTGAAGAAGAGCTGCTAGTTTGTCCCAACTTGTCTCCTCCAGTCGGTTCCTGTAATACCGACTGGAGCGCGCTTCACGATACCCATCCTCTAAGTCAGCGAGAGCTTTACACGTCACCGGTCGGTATCCAGGAAACCAACTGGTTTTATAATCATAAAACCCCCAATTCTTCCCCTATTTTGATAAATCAATTTGAAAACATCAACAATTAAATAAATTTTCCCCTTCAAGGAAACCTATCTCAGAAATAAGGCTTTTTAGCCAAATAGCCTCTTTTGCAGCCTCAGTTATTGCAATATACTCAGATTCAATAGTAGACAAAGCAACGACATTTTGCAATTGAGATTTCTAACTAATGCATGAACCACACAAAGGTAAACACATAAGAAGTGGTGGATTTCCTATTACCTCTATCATTGGCAAAATTAGAATCCACGTAACCAACCAACTTAACACCATTAGCACATTTTGAGAATTTGAGACTTACCTCCATCGAGCCCTTAATGTACCTAAGAAGCTATTTCAAGGCCTCTCAATGATCCTTACTTGGATTTGACATGTATATACTCAAGCAACTAACAAAATAAGCAGTATCAGGACGAGTGCTTACCATGAGATACATCACCAATCCAATAGCATTGGCATAAGACACATCTTTCATATCATCAATTTCAGATTTGGTCGTAGGAGACTGAGTCTTACTTAACACAAAATGGACAGCTAGAGGCACATTGGCAGATTTAGCATTAGACATGGAGAATTTACTCAAAACCATATCCACATATGAAATCTGATTAAGCAGGAGAGTATGATTCTTCCTATCTTTCAATATGCATGCCTAAAATCTTTTTAGCATCACCAAGGTCCTTCATTTCAAATTTGTCACAAAGACACTTTTGAATATGCTTAACAATTTTAAGACAAGGACTAACAAGAAGCATATCATCCACATATAAGAGCAAGAAGAAAGACATATAAACATTTTTCTTAAAGTAAAGACAATGATCAAAATCACTTCTCTTAAGCTTCAAAGACATCGTGCATGCATCAAATTTCTTGTTCCATTGCCTTGGAGATTGTTTTAAGCCATACAAAGATTTATGAAGAAGACACACATGCTCATGATTTTTAGAATCGACAAGCCTTCCTGATGTCTCAAATATTCTTATGCTTTTCATCCAAAACACCATGCAAAAAGGCAATTTTCACATCCATTTGTTTCAACTCCCAATCAAAGTGAGCAACAAGAGCAAGCATAATGCGCACAGTGGTGAATTTAACAACATGAGCAAAGATTTCAGCATAATCTACCCCCTCTTTTTTAGTAAAACCCTTAGCCACTAACATAGCCTTATGTCTAACTCGATTCAATTCATCCTTAATCTTGAACAACCACTTACAATCAATAAGAGAACAATTCTTACGTTATCAATGCTGGAGCTATCGATGTGAACCATCGATGAGCATGATCTCCCAAAGTAAGAGGAAAATTCCTACATTGGGTAGCATCAGACACTTTCTTCGAGATCATGTAATCGGTGTACTTGGAAATGTGTACTTTTGGATCAGAAACTCCCTCGTACAAATTCGTTGTTGGGTACTGAATTTTTGGTTGAATATGCACCAAGAGAATTGATGGAGATAGGGGGGATACTGGTATATGTAGGATTGAATCACTTTCCGGGCGTAAGGACATTTTGGCATGTAGGTCCTCAATTGCCTTCTTCATCGACATTAAGATTCCATCTGAAATCCCACTCTTGAGAGGTTGTGTCTGTTCTGCCCGTTTAGAACAAACAGGTTCGAACACTTTCTCACTGTTGTAAGACCTCGTAGGAACCTTAACAAGCAGGTTCGAACACTTTCTCACTGTTGTAAGACCTCGTAGGAACCTTAGTGGCTTTGTGGACTCCTTCTGGACCCAATCTGTACAACGCCGACCAACACAAATGTTCACGAATAAAAAATTGTACATAGATGAATAAACTTTAAATAACTACATTTTCTCATCCAAAATTTCAAAACATAACAAAATACCACATCATTAATTAAAGGAGAATATTTAATTTATCAGCTTCTCATCTGTAGTTAATTTTATAACAATGTACTGGTTATCGTCGTCTACTTACTTGTTCAGTTCTCACTTGTGAACTTTAAAAAATGATCTCCCTAGTTAGTTGCATTTGCACCATTTCATCAATTCATTAGTGCAAATTTAATCCTTAAATAAAAGTTATCACTTATTTGTTTTATTGGTTATCGCAATCTATATATTCAACAAAAATTCAATTGATTCCAAATCTATATATTCAACAAAAAATTCAATTGATTCCAGCTTTCTTGGAAAAAATAAAAATTTCTCAATAGTAAGAAAAATTTAGAAAATTAATAGCTTGATTTGGCAAAGATTTAAAAGCAACAATCCATAAATTATAATCAATTGCAACTATATTTTTTTTCAACAATAGCAGAAAGTCAGAAACCCCTAAATCTCTTATATATAAGAAAATAATAAAAAGAAAGTGTTAGTGAATTGCACTAAATAATGTGTCTCGTCGGGGTGAGTAAAAGTTTGTCATGCTGGAGTGCATACATAAATTTAGAAATTCAAATCTCCAGTATTAGGATTTTTCAGGATTTGATACAATTTTGGACAATTTTTCCTAGGATATTTGAGTGTTTTTTCAAGTATTTTGTGAATCTGATATTGAATACTACAAATATATAAAGTGTTTTCCCCTTCTACAGCCAAAAAATATTTTTAAACAAAAAGGATATTATATATATATATATGTATATGATATATGATGTGAAAATTTTAAAAAAATAAAAAGGTAATTAAATGTGTTTACGCTAGTGTGATAAACTTTAACTTGCTCCGATGAGCCACGTCATTAGTTGTCGGCCGAAAATGAAAGAAGAAATTTCGTAAAATGTTGAGTTTTTTAATAATAATCGTGAAGACCAAGATTAAATCGAAAGTTGAGTACAAGGTGGTGCATTTTTCATAGAATTAACCCCAGTTTTTTAAATTACACAATTATATTCCACGTCTTCATTGCAAATATAATTTAACCATTTGTTGTTCATCAATTAAAAAAAAAATATATTAGTCGACATATAATTTTCATAATTCTTTATATACTTAAATTATTTATATTTAATTTTTAAGTGAATAATAATAAAATAAAGATAATAGTTTACAAAAAAATAGAAAATTTATTATTTATATTTTTATTGTCTCTGATCATTTTGAAAATTTATTCATAATTTAAATTAAAAAAATATATAATTATAATATAAATGTAATCTCATTATTTTAATTGTAAAGAAATGATGTTAATTAATAATTGAGTAATTAAATTTGAAAAAACTTTAATGAATATGATAATATATTGTGAAAGTAAAATAAATCTGTTAATTAAATTTATGGACCCAATATTTTTATAGGTCACTAAAGCGAACTGTGCATTGAGTCAATAATTGCTAACTATGACATCAGAGTTGCCATATAATATTATAGTTTATTAGTTGTATATTAAAATTAAGCACAATAATTTTTTCTGAAAAGTAGGGTATTAACAAATGGAAGTTTATGGTTCAAATTGAAATTTTGAACTTGTCTACAGTTCAAATTAAAAATTTGAATTTATCACATATATTTTGATAAATGATAGTATTTTCATGAGACAATCAGTGTAAATTTCTTAATTACTTTTTATTTTTAAATTTTTTTTTTATATCATAATTACGATTAACAAACTAATAAAATTGATAAAATTCTGATTAAATAATATAAAAGAAAGTTGTATTTGTTATTTTACAAAAAAAATATAATATATATTTATTAAAAAAATTATACATGTTTATAAAAATTAATAAAATACACTTTATTTATTTAAAGTCACACTCATAATAAATATGTTTAATTAAAATAAATAAATAAGAAAGTTGGGCCAAGATTTCATTAATGGCCCATGAGACCTAAAATTTCAGAAACCCACTTATCCACATTGTACCATCTATTAGTCTTGTTGTCTTCCTCAGTCATTATCAGCGGCCAGGCATCGCTGCCTCCTCCACCTCAACCGCCGCCCACGCCTGTGCGCTGCATCAGACACAGTCGCAGCCTCGCCTCCGCGCTGCCACACGCGACGTCCACGGCCACGCCACGCTGTCAACTGAAGGTATAACTGAATCTGATTATATTTTATTAGGATTTCAAAATTATTTTTTGATTCTTAAATTTGCCTTTGAACTCTTAACTTCGGTTTATTTAAATTTCACCCAACTACTGTAAAACTTTCCGCAGCAAAAATTGAAAAAATTTGAAAAACGCCAAAACTTCCTTTTGCCGCCAGTTATTTATCAATTGTTCTTCAATTTCCTTTCAGTTATGTCTTCATGTTTCCACTCCGCCGTTCTCGGGTCGTCGATCGTCTATCCGAATGCCGTCGTTTGGTCTGAAGAAAATTTGGTGGCGGTGGCGTGCGGCACCACTATTATTATACTGGTAAGCAGCTTCTTTGTATTTTTTGTCCCGCCCCCGATTTTGACGGCGATAATTCTCGTTGAATAATTATTTTCGGAGTTCTGATGCTAGGGTATTGTTGTTGTTCGACAGCATATTTTATGTAGTGTTTTTCAAAACCTATTAACTGATCGAATTGCTTGTATGTTTAGAATCCTGCTAATCCAGGAGTTCGAGGTGTAATCACCGTTCCATCGTGGAAGTCCTTCCCTCTTGGTGTGATTGATGATGGAGGTATGTTAGTTATTGAAGGCAGAATTTAGTTTTCGCATTGTTTTTTTCTCTTTCAAATTATGCTGCATTTACTTTTGAATTTGAGGTATGTATTTATTAAATATAAGTGTCGTGTTTGTAATTGTGTTTTAACACAGGGGCGGATTCACTAAACGGGTGCTTGCTGCGATATCATTTAGCACGGGATAACCGTCCCTGTGTTAGATCAATGTCTTGGTCTCCTGCGGGTCTGGCTAACAATGCTGGGTACGAACATACTATTTCTACTCTTGATTTTTCTGAGTGTGACATCATAATTGCATTGTGGATCTAATTTTTGCATTTATTTTAAATGACCAGTTGTTTGCTTGCTGTTTGTACAAGTGCTGGACGTGTAAAGCTTTACCGCTTTCCTTTCTGCGAGTTTTCTGTTGAGTGGATAGAGGTATGAAATAAATGCCCTTTTGTTTTGTTCTCCCTCTTTAATCGTTGTCATCTAGAAATCCATAACTACATAGTGTTAAGTCTCTTAAGTACATGTGCTATTACTTCCGCCGTCCCTTGATTTCTTTCATATGTGCTAGGGCACAGGAAATAAGAAAGTGGAGTAATGAACAGAGATTTGAGGGGTAATTTTGTAAACCTTCACGTTTAAATTAAAGAAATAAGTTGGATTGTGTATATGTGTGCACCCAAAAGTAATGACATTTTGTGTAAATTGTGAATATTGATAGAGTGTAGTTTATGGAGGATTTTCCATTTTAAGGGTTTGAAAGTTATTTTGGGATGGACAAAAAAGGAAAGTATGAGAGTAATTGCGGGACGGAGTGAGTATTAATTTGTACTCTAATGTTAGTAAATGTTAACTGGTTTTCTTTTTGTCATATTTTTGAAGGTTTTGGACATATCTGATTTGCTGTACAATTATTTCAAGAATACCGACTATGGGAATTTTCAAATTGTAACTGCCGGAAATTCTGATGTGAGTGGTTGTATCTCTGACTTGTCATCGAGATGGTATCTCTTGATGATGTTGCTATCCATTCACCATTGGTTCTTGCTTCATTTGGGCTTCCTCGTTTTCAGGTTATACCATGGGGGGATAATGCAGATCATGAATGTGCCAGTGACCCGCCTGTCTATGGTTTGAGAAAGGATCAAAAGCGTAGGAGACATGATGCAGCTAATGTATTGTGCATCATTCATTGACCTTCTGATTTGCCTTTAGTAGAAAATTCAAAATTGAAAATTCACTTTAAGCCGATATCTGTTGCTATAAGATTCATGAAATTATTGCTTTTGATGATTTCTTATTTTTTGCAGGTTGCAGCAAGGGATCCTGAAAATTTGAGGAAGGATGGTCTTTGGCAAATTGTTCCTTATTCAGTTGATGAACTGAATACACAAGAGAAAGTGAGTGTGGATTCCAATCTCCCATTGATAACAGCGGAGCAGTATGCATCTCGCAATGAAATGCTAATGTCGCTTACTGTTGCTTGGTCCCCATTGCTGGGGACATTTGGCATTGATATTCCTCAATACTCTTCCAAGTGCTGCTCTATTCTTGCTGTTGGAGGGAAGTGCGGAAGAATTTCACTTTGGAGAGTTCTTGCACCTGAGTGCTATTCTATAAACAACTCTAGGTACTCAAGTGAGGTGTCACTCATTGGCCTTGTGAAGGCACACGATACTTGGATCACTGCAATTAGTTGGGCATTATATGGGTCTAATGTTTCAAAAGCCCATTTTATATTGGCTACTGGAAGTTCTGATGGTAGGTGAGTGATTTGCTAACTATAGGCCATTTATAAGAAATTTTTTGGCTACATCCATATCCATATAACATCTTCATGATCGCCTTATTGAATTTGTTTTTGAGAAAAAAAAGTCATTATCCCTTCTCAGTTCTCTCTAAAATTCAGAGTTTCGGACAATTATTAGATATGGTGTTTAATAGTATTCAGTATTTATTTCATCTACAGCTGTCCCGAATATCCAAACGATATAGTTGAGGATTTGAAACACTTTAATAATGCGATGACTAATTTGATTATTCCTATCCCTCTTTCTGTCTTAGGGTGAAGATATGGCTGGTAAATGGTAAAGAATTGCTGCGTTCATCAGAAGTCATCCATGATTCCTTTTTATTGTTGAAAGAGGTCAGCATGCTATTTAGATTGCTAAGGTTTATCTTTTAAAATTGATATACCGATTTTTTAAAACAAAATCTTGTCTTACAGTGATTTTTCGTGTAATTAGGTTATGACGGTTGATTCTGCAACAGTCTCCATACTTGCACTTACTGTGCCCTCACGATCACTGTCGAAATTGCTCTTGGCTATTGGCAAAGGGTCTGGGTCATTTGAAGTGTGGACCCTTGACATGACTACCAACAAGCTTGAAAATGTTGGCTGTTATAATGCACATGATCGTATCGTAAGTCCTCACTGCTAGTACATTGTACTTTTTACCTCTTTTAATGATCATCAATTCATCTTTCTAAAACAAAATATCAGGTAACTGGTTTAGCTTGGGCTTTAGATGGACGTTGCTTGTACAGCTGCAGCCAGGTATTACATTCAGTGTTGAATTGTGTTGCATGGCATATGTAAACCCATTGAAATGTTTGGGGCTTAAGGGCATTGATCTTTCGTTTCATTATTATGAGTTATTTGGTTACCGAGAATGTGTTTCCATATTATTTAATGAACTTGATTTATTGATATTAGTCAGTTTCTATTCTTTGTTTCTCTTTTATGAGCAGTAACATAGTAATTGGCATTTGTGTATTTATTATGGAGATTTGCAGAATTTTGCTCCAGATGTTTAGTTAGTATTCTATTAGTCATAGACCTGTATCTTAGTCACAGCATTATTCGTATAGAGGTCAGGGCTTTCAGTTACTTCTGAAATCTGTCCTAGTCAGTGGTTAAAATAAGTATTAGCTCTATAAGTAGATATTAGAAGCCTGAGTTTTGCTAATTCCTCTTGCTACCGATCAATGCTGCTTATGAGGCTTAAAGTCAGGAGAATGGCCATTCTGTTAGAAAGGCAAGGAACTCAACAATGTAAATATCATTTGTTTTACATGTCTTCAGGACAATACTATGAAATGCTGGATTTTTGTTGGAAATTCCCTGCGTGAAGTGTCCATTCCTTTGAATTCTCTTGGTTTGAAGAGCTCCCCAGATGTATGGTATTTACTTTTTGTTTTCATCATTTACGTCTTTGTTTGTGAACTAATACTAGAAACTATCCACAGGTTCCTTGTGCATTTAACTCTTGCTTTGGTCTGGCAATATCTCCTGGAAATTTGGCAATTGCTGTGGTATCATCTTCCCCCCCCTTTAATATATATTTGTACTAGGATGAACTAAATCAAGCAGATTTTATTTACTTGCCTAATTCTAACCAAACTGGAATTCAACACTTTAAAGCCGATGCTTCCATGTGGGGCATTGGTAGCAAGTAAGAACGAAAATGATAAAATGGTGAGAATACTTTAAATTATGGAACACTGGTTGTCAAGTCAACTCTGTCAATAGAACACTAATATGAGCTCCTTCCTGGATATCTGACTATTCAGATATTATAAGATGGGTCATGGTCATGCTGGCAGCAACCAACATTCAATCTCAGTTTATTAGTAGATACTCCCTCCGTCCCTTGTTAAGCTTCCCGTTTTGCCAAAATGGGTGTCCAATTTAAGTTTTCCCTTTCTTAATTTGGAGTATTTGTCGCCACATTTCTCTCTACCTAATTCTTTTCTATCACACGCGCAGTTACGCATTCAATAGTCAATACTATGTTTCTTAATTCTTGTGCAAAAAGCAAAAGGGAGGAAGTTTTCTTTTAATTGTTTTAGTTATTCGCTATCCAGCACATCAGGGGAAAACTGGAAAAGCAAAGAATAAGGAAAAAGAAGAAAGCTCTTGTTACGATCCCACATCGGATCCACAAGAAATTGTGGATGAGTATATAAGTGGGAGTCAATCCTTGACCTTTGACCATGGTTTTGGGTTAAGTTAGGGCTCCCTAGCTTATATTCCTAACA
>JAPKLY010000358.1:249520-389677 GCA_026898435.1 Prunella vulgaris | reverse complement strand
TACCAGGGAAGGTGAGTTTCTAGACATCCCCTCCCCTCCCCTCCCCCCCCCCCTCTGGTAGTCTATCGTTATTAAACACCAATGGCACATGTTTATGAGATCAGTCTGCAAGGAGCAGGTGTTAACAGGCCCCTTTCAAAGAGCTGATAATTAAGCTTTATCATTGAATTTTTTTTATTTTTTAAACAAGCTTTGTTCTTCATTTTTGAGTGTATCAATGTCTGTTTTCATATCCTGGAGTAATGTTTAAAATGGTAATAAAATTTTCAGAAGTCATAGAGCTGCTGTTGAGTTTCTTTGGATTGGAGGGCAGCAACTGGATGTATCCTCCATTACCTGTTCAGAGATAACTAATGTAGCTTTTCCTGGATTCCCTGAGAAAGAACTGATTTGGTGGGAATCAAATATTTTATGGTCTTTGGACCAGTACGAAGACCCCAGTAGGCTTCTGAACATTTGGGATGTTGTCGCAGCTCTCCTGGCATTCAAGCAGTCCACACCTGAGTATGTAGAGCATGTCTTACTGAAATGGCTCACATCTTCTTTAGGGTCGGAATCTGAAATATCTCCTAAATTGTTGGAAGCCTTTGAGTACCTGCCAAAGCTCTCTTCCCGTCAGTTGCACCTTATAAACATTATCAGCAGGCGTCTAATGCTTAAAGCAGATGATTTGAGTGGCAAACAACATAAATTAGAAGGGTTAAATGGTAGCAATGCAAATTTATGGATGGAGTTGCTTTTGAGAAGTGAAAACGAAATCTTGGAAAGGCTCGTCAGTTTTAGTTTTTCTGCTGCTTTGAATCTATTGTCTGATTCACCAATGGATTTTTGTCGATTTGGATGCTGGAATCCTGAGGGATTGCCTCAAATGGAGCAGTGGGTTTCACAAAATGGTAAAAATTTGAAGGCTCATTCTAAATTCCTCGCTGAAGAAGTTGGAAAGGTTGATAAAAGGTAATCCCACACATTTCCACAGTTGAACTGCTGTGGGTTTTTAGAGTTAATCCCTCACTCTTCTTTAGTGTTTTTTTTTCTTTTTAATCTAATAAATTGTGTTTTTGTTATATTTATCTTAGCAGGAGATTACAGAAAATGTTTGGGTATGAAGTGGACGAGCGATGCAATTTTTGTTCATCAGTTGTGCCTTTTGAATCAGCAGAATATGCAATTTGCAATGGAGTAAACAATGAGGATGGAGTTAATCAGACACATAAGTTAGAAAGATGTGCAGTTACCTTGCAGGTTCTTCCTACAAAACCCTCCTGGTATTGTATGTGTTGTCAAAGGCGCACTAAAATGTTGGCGCCCAGCATTTTTTTCACTATGCCCGAACATCCTTCAGATTTTAAGTCATTTTTAGAATCTTCTGCTTACAAGGGCACCTCAACACCTTGCTGTTCCTTTTGTGGGGTACTTCTGCAAAGATTACAACCAGAATATTCTCTCTCTCCATCTCCAGTGTAAACTATACCCTTCGTCCAAACTAATGCAATTTGGTTGATATAAAAAGGGAAGCCCAACTATGCAAAACACGTTATTCCATGCAAAAGGTGTTATGACAAGCCTTCTTGTTTCTGTTACTCAAAGGCCCAACTCACTTGGACCGCACAGCTGTATACGAAGCCTCAGGTGTATATAAAACACTCCATGCAAAAGTTGTTATGACGAGCTTTCTTGTTTCTGTTGCTCAAAGGCCAACCCATCTACAGCAGACAGCTGTGTACGAAACCTCAGGTATACGTGGTTTATAAACTCAAGCTGATACTTTTACTGCTGTATATCCGAGTCTCAGACCTCACATTTTTGTGTTTTAATTATCATAATCCATTCAACTTTACAACTCTGGTAATAGAGTCAATTTTCAACATTTTCAGATTCAGCTTCACCACTGCCGTAGGAATGATATTTAGCCATCAGTAATCATGGGCTCATGCTGCTATGGAAACACCTCTATGTGATCTCTATGCTGGTAAAACATTGGTTGTTTCTATTTATTGGGCTACTTTTGTAGCACACAAATTTCAGGTAATCTCAAGGCTCTTTAAGATTGCATCCTTCAGACTGACTATATATATTTTGTTAATGATATGTTTGAAATAAATAATTCACTCAGTTGAAATTATAACTAAAATTTATGCATTAAAATTTGTTATAATATTCCCTAAAATCTCATGTTAAATTTTACTCTTTTCTTTTTTTGGGTTTTAAATTTCCATCATTTTTATGTTTTATCATATCACTATGTACATTGATTACTGATTCAAAAAAGATATTTACATTGATATATTTGTAAAATTAAAGTATTGATGACGATATTCTCATCCTCGGACTAACAACGGCCCTTTTCCATCTTTCTTCAACTTGATCAAAATTTGTAGACTGACATGATGGGATCGTACCAATAGGTGAAATGACAAATTTATAAAAATACCTTATTAACTTTTGAATTATCCGAAAATATCTTTTTTTCAGTTTTCCCTACCGATTATTCAAGCTGCTACTTTTCTATTTCTTTAGAATCTTCAAAAATTAGGTCGCCACATCTCTTCCCTTTCCATCTTTCAACTTCAACTTTTGCAGCCAATATATGAATTGTGTAGAGTAGAGCCTTCTCCTCCTATAAAAGCCAGCACCTCTCCATCCTTTCACTCACTTGCATGAATCAATAAAACCCACTTTCATCCATTCTTTTTTCTTACTCTTAAATAATGTTTGTGTTTGGCTTTTTAATCTTCAGCGGTGGTGTCATCCTGCTAAAGTAATTACATTATCTTACACTTGATTCTAATCAATGCCTTTTCATCTAGTTGATAGTATTAGCTTTTACTTTGGCTAACTTGTGCTTCCGTAATGATTTAATAGATTTGACATATAGCTTCTTATATGTTCAACTATGCAGGTGGAAAAGCTCTTAAAATCATCACCTGGAGGATAAGGAGGGTATCTCAACGGACCTGCATTTTTGCTGGGAAGATGTGATGGAAGGACTCTGCAGCGTCAATCCCCCGATAAATCCACTTTTCACCTTGTCCTCTACCTCCATGGTGGTCCTTGTAAATGTAATTTATTCATCTTCTTATCGTGTTCGTGGTTCTGCTTAAATGTGTTTTTTCTTTGTGTTGGTGGTGGTCCCAATCGTGTTGTTTGAAGCAGTAATAATTTGGGGTTTACCTCTCTTAGGCTATGTTTACTTTGGTTGACAAAGGTGTGTTGTATAAATTGTATACCTTTATTAGCGGTTTACTTTGAAGGTTTAAAAATTCGGGTAATCACTCATACCCGATTAAACCCTTCATATGTATGCCAATTTTTATCTGCCCATTTTGGGCTGTTAAAATAAACCCGTAGCACGTTGTCAATAGAAGAATTGGAATGATCCACCTACACTAATTTTATATTTTAAATTTTAAATATTATTATTATTAAATAAATTCCAAAGGGAAGGATAGACACAAGGAAAGGGGGACCCTGTTAATTTATGATTTTAACCTTTCATGTTATCCTATTGAGTAAATAAGTGTTATTTAGGTTTATTTTAATTTTCTCTATTAAACTAGTAATGTCTAGACGTTACCCGTTTCAATAAATTATTTGTGTTTGTTGTTTCATATTGTTTTGTCGGGTCTGATTTCTTATTGACACTGTTACTTTAAAACCGTTGTGTAATTACATTTGTTATTGTCTCTATGTCCAATGGTCGAGGACATGCTGCACTGACGCTGTTATGATTAAATTATAAAAAAAGAAACTGAAGTAAATTCTCTCTCACATAAAATCTGTGTTGTGAAAGTTGGTGTCTATTCTTTTTATGCTATGTTAACCAAAACAATTAGCGCAATATGAAATTATGAAAAATACTTGTATGAAATCATTTCAATATCGTTGAACCAGTCATTTATTAATTAAAAGTTATTAATTTTAAAAAGTGATAAAATTTTAATAAAAAATAATAAACACTCCACACTTTCAAAAAGAATATTATTATTTTTTATTAGAATTTTATTACTTTTTAAAAGTGATAATTTTTTATTAGTAAATACATATAACACTCTTACACAATATTTATATTAAAATTATTATTATTATTTATTATCTTTCAAGAATGAAAATTGTTGTGGTAGACATGAAGATTTTAGATTCGAGGAATTATATTTTTATTTCATTGTCTGTCATTTTTTTGGATCGTGTAATCTCAAACCCTGATTTCTCTCTTAAATTAGGAGCCCAAAATTCTCTTCGTTATTTATTCCTTTCAAATTTTATAATGAGAATGGTGAATATAATAATTGTATTGGTTGTCTTATTTATTTAAAAGTTAATGATGTCGTTCATCATTTTGTTAGGATATTTAAATCATTCCCAAATATTTATTCTATTCTAGATCGAGTCTCCAAATATTGTGACCAGATTCTCCATAGTTTTTGTATAAAAATTGCAGTCTGCACTAACCAGACGGTGTTGTTCAGCATTTAGATATTGATGTTGAGTAGTATTGGGCCAGCCCACCATCTCAAGGCCCAATAATAAATGTTATATGTCCAACAACCCACTGAACACAGTGCTTATAATTATGGCCCTGCTTATTCCACAAATTTTGACTCTTTTATTTGAATGTCACACCATATCTAAACTAATTTATATAAAGCCATTTCATGCAGATGAAAATCACATTATTTGAAAATTTTCTGCTGATTTTTAAATTTTTTTTTTTTTTTTTTTTTTGCATAAGTAAAACAAACCCTGAAGTTATATATATATATTTTGTCTTTCATGTTGTGTTGATATCCTCTATAGTCTATACTCATGCTAACTACTTATCCTCTATTTACATAGATAGAGCTTCCCTTTTTTCATGCCAAAATAAATACTGAAAGAACTATAATTCATTTAAATGTTTGAACTTATTGAGATATGTGGAATCAATATATTTATTTTTTTCTAACACTCTCCATCACATGAACTATATTATCAACTGTTTTGTTTTTTTTTTTTTTTAGGAAAAGCCTCATGATTTGACGGGCAATTTAATATGAATAAAATTACTTTTAGGAGGAATAAGACATAGAAAATTGAGCATGCCTAAACTCTAATACTATAAAAAGTTTCACTCTTTTAAAAGTCTAAACTTGTAGAAAGTTGTGAAATTTATTTATTAATTTAATTTTTCTAATAAATACTAATCACCACTCTAACTTTAATTAATGTGATTATTATCAGTTAAATATTTTGTCACACTATTGAAAATTTGCATCGCTTTATTCTATATAATAATGGTTAGTTTTATCTTTTATTTTCTGCGTGTGTTTGTACACTGAGAATTGTGGAAGATAGTTCTAATAAGTTATCGTAACGCTTGCAGTGGACACTATAAAAAGGTTGCAAATTACAATGGATGCTGTCCTCGTGTATGCATCCGATAATGTTGACAAAAATTTATATTAGATGTTCTCAGTTTACTATGTTTTAAAGAAAAGTAGTACTCCCTCCGTTGTGATGTATATTTTCCATTACTTTTGAACGTACGAATTAATACAAAAATTAAAAAACTATTTAGTGAGAGATGAAAAAGTAAAAAAATAATGAAAATATTGTACTAGTAATAATAAAAAAATGATAGTAATTTTTAGAAAAAAAAAAGAATAAATGAAAAATATATAATAAAACGAAAAAAAAAAAAAACATAAAATATGACGAAGGGTGTACTATATACGTTTTATTTAAACATGCGATGTGATTGTTTGACCCATTTTGAATTTGAGTATATTTAAAAAATGTTACATACTTACATAGAAACAGTGCATGGTTGAATATTTTGCAGATGAAAAATTAGTTTCACCGCATGAGAATATTTTATTTTTATCTTGTCATTAATTTGGTTTAGTTGCTAATAACACTTTTTCTTTTTCTATTTTTAAGCACGTTGACAAACAAGTGCATGATATGCTATCAGTTTTAAAGTAAAAATTGGGGAGACGATCTCATGGCGATACAGTTTCACAGTAAATTAAATAATTTATAAATTATTATAAATATATACCAATTGAAAATCAAAATAAAATTGATTAAACTTGGATCATCGATCCACCCAAATTCCAAATCAATTTCCACACAAGTGTAGTTCCAATTAATTTGATTTCTCGATTGATACTTCAATGAAATTGCTGTCAATAAACCAATTTGATAAAAAATAAAATTAAACTCTAAAGTGTGACTTTTCACTACAATATAAATTTTCTACAATGGTGCTAATGAAGGGATTAAAGTGAATATACCATGCACTCAATAGTCAATACTCATGTCCTATTCATATAGGATTTTGTGGATATATATGGTGAAAACAACAGCCAAAAATGAATTATGTAGCTCTTAAGTTAGGGTTATTTTTTAAATTTTGCTTAATTACATGTATTAGTACTTGATAAAATTACTTGTAGTGGGGATAATAATAATTTCCACAATAAGCAATTTTCTCTACTAAGCTATCCATTGAGGACCAGTCTAGATTTCTTGTTGCACTTTTTTCTTTTATTTTATTTTATATGTATATTACTAATATTTTAACAACATTAAGTTCAATAAATTAATGTTGCCACTTCAATCATAATTTTCTTACCCTCTTTTAATTTTGAGACATTAATACACTTCACAAGTGAGTATAAAAAATTATGAGTGATGAAATTGGTTAACTGAATCGTACTCATCCACCATAATACTAAGTCATACTTAATGCATAATTTTAATTTGGTACATAGTGGTACCAAAACCAGTAATTTGGTACCTAATTTTAGTACGGACTGAAATTCAGTGCCAAATACCTTGCCAACTTTTTTAATTGTTTTAAGAATTGATCGATATCTAATGATACCGAAAATAAGAATTAGGTACCACAAGATACTGATATATTTTAGGGAGGTTCACATATATTTTTTTCATCGATAAATGTTAATTGTTAACACAAAATCTCATATGCAATATTGCACAAAACCCGCTCCGTGCAATTAACCCATTTTCATAACCCATTTTACAAACGGATCTAATATAAATATTGAATACCGCCTATTTTCTTTCAGATTTTTCATCGGTTTTCAAAATTTTCCTTGATTTGCGCAATATGTTTCGTCTTTCATACGAAACTCTCTGCTCATCTTTTCTTTTCTCAGGCGATTTTCCATCTCATTACATCTGTTCTTCGTGATTTCTGTTGATTCTTCGTCTTCTCACACCATTATTTCAGTAAGTTACTTGTTTTTGTTAACCTAGCTTTCTATTTTTTGTTTGTAATCGTATTTTTTTTGTATTATGTATGTAATTTTTTGGATATTCTTACTTTTTTCTTCGATTCTGGTACTGTTCATGCGTTTGTGTTTGTTTGGTTCGTATTTATTGTGCGATTTTGTT
The DNA here is from genome assembly GCA_026898435.1 of Prunella vulgaris. NCBI lineage: Eukaryota > Viridiplantae > Streptophyta > Magnoliopsida > Lamiales > Lamiaceae > Prunella > Prunella vulgaris. The sequence goes on along the minus strand of JAPKLY010000358.1, from coordinate 382,279 downwards.
GGCTGTTGCTGCATTTGATTTGTTCGTGTGAATATATTTTTGTGTTTCGTAGTGTAGATCAATGTTTTTTAAATGATTTGTAGTTTCTTAGGGTTTTTGTCTGTGTTCTGCTCTGTTTGAAATACAGTAACATAAAAGTCGTGATGTAGTATCATAAAATTCTGCATGTAGTAACACTATTCTTTTATGTATTGTCATGATTTTTTATTTTTAGAGTATTCATTGTTATATTTGTAGTATTACAGGTTTATTTATTGTAGTAGATGACATTGTAGTACATGGCATTTATTCATTTAGTAGTATTTTTTGTTTATAAAATACATGTTCTATACACTGTTTTTATTATTTTTGAGATATAGTAACACAAAACTGATCATGTAGTAACACTGATCACGTAGTAATATGTCTGTGTGCATATGAATGTTTTTTTTTTTTTGTTTTTATATAGTAAAATACAAGTTCTCTATTCTTTGTTTTTATTGTTTTTGAGATATAGTAATACAAAACTGATCATGTAGTAACATTTATATGTGCATATAGTAACATACATTTTCATAGAGTAGTATGGTTGTGTGTATATAGTATCATGTTTTTATTTTTTAATATAAAAGTAGTGATGTGTGTATACATATTCTATAATCTGTTCTTATTGCTTTTTAAGATATAGTAACCCAAAAGTTTTGATGTAGTAACATTGATTTGTGCATATAGTATTATGATTATTCACATTTTACCAAACACATTATGCTTATTTGCATAAGTAATATTTATATATATATATTTCTTTTTTGTAGTGATACAATGGATGATGATCCTCATTCAGCTCAGAGAGGGGCTTTGATGTTATTGGAGGGTCGTGCCTTTAAAAGGCAGAGGAAGAATGATTATAGGAAAGGTGGAGTTGTGAAGAGGAAGATTTCTTCAATTGATGATGATCCAACCATACTATTTATTATTCATAGGGAGTTTTTACCACATGGGAAGCCAACTGGTCTTATTGAAATTATAAAGAATCTGAATGAGAAGCAGAAAGAGGATGTTGAGAGTATAGGTTTTGGGGGTTTGTTAAAGATTGATTTTACTAAACTTTACAGTAACAAGATGTTGTGTTGGTTAGTAGAGAATTTTAATCATAATAGCTGGATGTTGTTAGTTGGTAGATCCTGTATTTGTAAAAGAATTTTAATCATAGTAGAGAATTTTACTAAGCTTCATCGTTCATCTTGTATTTGCAAAAGAATTATTTCTCTTCATCCTGTTGGTTTTGCAGTAACTCTGTAAAAGTGTTTGCATCCATTGTATTTGCAAAAGAATTATTTCTCTTCATTCTGTATAAATCATATATTTCATCCATTGTTTGTCTCTTTATCCCGATCAATGATCCACTGAACTCATTACATTCTTCTAAGGCATGATCTTCATTATATTCACCGTCTATTGCGCCTGATATATTTTAGATCAAAGTAAAACAAAATATAAGATAAGGAAAATATGTTGAACATGTGTTTTTTGTATGTAATAACATAATATAATTCTTATGGTAACACTGTTATACTAATACGGTATCAACCTTCGTTATGCATGCAGTAGTATAATAATCTCTTGTATTTAGTAGCATGAAATAAGTAATGTAGTATAATAACATGGGGTAGAGGTAGTGGAATGTGTTTTTTGTATGTAGTAACATAATACACTTCTTATAGTAACACTGTTATACTAATACAGTATTAAACTAATTTATATTAAGTAACTTACGCATGCAGTAGTACAATATATTTCTTGTAGTATGACAATCTTATGCATGCAGTAGTATGAAGTAATTAATGTAGTATAATAGTGGAATGTGTTTTCTGTATGTAGTATTATAAATAATATCTTGTAGTATACAAAATTTGAACATATAGTAATACATATTATGCAGTATGAAAAATATTATGCATGTAGTAACATAGTCTAATCTTTCCAGTATGAAAAACTTATACATGTAGTATAATGAAAAGATCAATGGAGTAACACAAGAACAGACTAACACAAAATTATTATAGCATTATATTGTTAATAAATTCAGTATCGTAATACAATTAATTCAATAAGTATATGTTGTTTTCTATACATATTAATGTCGAACTAGGTGTTTCAGAACTTAATAACATCATATCACTGCAATGGCTCATCCTTTGTTGCCTTTGATCTTCGTCTCTCTTCGTTGTAATTGAATATGAATGCGTTTTCATGGCGATCGTCCAATGTAATTGAATATTTAATGCGGCGTTGATTTGATCTTTGTAAAACGAGGGTTTTAGAGCTGTGGGCTTTTTGTGTTTCAGATTGATCCGCGAATTTTGGATTGTAACCCGGTTCCCAAGCGTGACCCGCGAATTTTAAAAAATTTCCTTTTTAGCATATATTGCACCGTGCAATACTGCACGGGAGACCTACTCAATTGTTAATAGTTAAAAGTTAGTTCACCAAATTTCTAAATACACCAAGATTTTTTCTCTAAGCCACTTTATATTTCCCTTAATTCGTTCCTAAAGGGAATCAAATTTGGGTTACTCACTCAAGTGAGGAGTCTAGTGATCAAATAAGCTAACCCACCAATTCGTATCACATATGTCATTTTTTGGATCATATAGTTTCACCAATTCGGTACCATTGTCAGTCTCGTATTATATGTGTTATTTTTTAGTTTGTTTTGTATATCATGTTTGAATGTACAAAATGTGAAATATTAGAAGATATCCAGTTAACCATCATAATATTGTATCCAAGAATTAAGTTTCAAGAGGTATAATACATATTGAATGGCAAAATATTGTTCATGCATGATTATTTTAAAGGATATGAATTGTTTCAGATATTAGCTTTTATCATTCAAGGGTGTGTTTGGTTTAAGGGACTAATTAGTCAATCCCCCAAACACGGGACTATTCCTGCCAAAACATGCATGTTTTGATAGGAATAGTCCCGTGTTTGGGGAATTGACTAATTAGTCCCCTAAACCAAACATACCCCAAGTGTATTAAATTTGGATGGTACAAGTTATTTTCATTAAAAACTATTAAAAATATAAAAAATAATTAAAAAGTATTGTAAAATAATTCATGTATCTATAAACCATTTTTACTTTTAACATATTCAATATTAAAACATTAGAATGACAAAGATAGGATGGAATAGCCACAAGCCTATGAATTATTTAACATTGAATTGCCATAAGTCTATAAATTATGTAATATAAAAAAATTGATGTCCAATCTCACAATATTTTTTCCTTTTACACATGAACTTTCAAGTGTGAAACCCTTTGCTTTCTCTAGAAACAAAATCTATAATGCTTTACTATTGGTGTGTTTGCAGGGACTTAAAAAAATATAGAATCATATATATATATATATATATATTTTTTGATAAGTTGAGTCTTACTAACTTCATAAAAAAGTGATTCTATATTTTCTTTAGTTTTTGAAAACACACCCTATATATATACTTCAACGAATGCATTAAACATCTTTTAAATAAACTCCAAATTACCACTAATAAAATCCGATTATATTCCTCATAAAAATATTACGTAGCATTTGCGAGGTGTACCACTTGCTCTCTACTTCTTCTTTTTTTTTTTTATCGGATGAATTTATAAATTATATAAAAAGAGTATTTCGATATATATTTGCATTCCTTCGTAAAGAACAAATACAGAAGTATATTTTAATAACAAAAAATTGTATAAACTATTTATAAATACACAAAAATTTATGTGCACTTAGATACATATCATCCACTTAAATTTTAATTAATTTTTTTTTGAAAATACACAGTATTTTTTTATATTTGGAGTATTATTTAAATATTAGTAATTTGTTTTGGTATTAGTCAACTGATTTCACATAAATATTTGTCAACTTGGGTGAAATCCACGGGGCACATACTATAATACAAGCATGATTTTTTCCATTTATCTCGCTTTCTCGTGTCATTAAAAAATTAAAAAAAAAACGTATTATTAATTATTTATCATCTTGGCAAGTAAAATCGCTGAAGGCTACATCTATAGAAAATTAATTTCTCAAGATGCCCATTAAAAAATCTATTGGCCTTCAACGGCTGAGATTAAAAGTTGTTGGGCAAGGAAGGGCCACTTGAGAATAACCCTCCTCCCATTTTGTCCATTTTTTAATAACTACATCACACGGATGATAATTAATTGGGCACGGATTTTTGAGTACTTCACCCTCCTAATTTTTTTCTAAAATAATTTTTAAGAGATAAAAATACTCTTTAAATTTATTTTTTTAAATTGTAAACAGACAAAAAAATTTGTATTTGTTTGTGTGGATTTGTTAGTTTTTAAGTATGTTAATATTTTTTTAGTATTATACATGTTGTAGCAATGAATATATGTTATCCAAACAAGTTTCACGTCTTTTATTTTCGTGACTTTTTGTATATATATGTTCAGCTCTGGTTGGTAGAACATTTGTCAAATGTTCAGAAAAAAAATTGGATATTTGTAAATATAGCTACTTTTTTGAACCAATATGTAAGTTACTCTTATGATTTTTATTTGGTTTAGAAGTACAGGATCGATGACGTAAAAATATGTGTTAATAAGTATATATAAACACAAAATACTCTGTCCAAAACGCATAATAATTTTTTTGAAATAAATATCCATCCATCCCCCAGACACGGTTTTATTTTAATTAATTATTCCGTTGTATCCTAGCTAGCTAGGGTTTATTTTCTATTATGAATTATGGGTCAAAAATCCTGAGATCATTATTTTATAGTATTGATTTCCCTATTCTTTACACATATCAATAGCACTTGCACAGAAAGACTGACTTACTAATTTTAGTTTACATCACTAAACAATTTAATTCTATATTCATTCATTCTATTTTGTACATTTCATATACTAGATTGTCACAAAATTAATCAATCTGAATGAAAATTTCAAAATGGAACAGAAGATAATTTGTCTATTAATTATTTACTCCTTCCTCTTAATTAGATGTTTCTCATAACTTTTGGATATATATATATATATATATATATATATATATCTTATAAAATATGATTTAATAATTTTAGTTTTGTATGTATATATTAGCATTCTTATTATTAAAGTGTATTTTTTTTAAAAAAAAATCACATCCACTATCGTTGAAAAATTATCGTTATTTTTACTGAAAAGTGGCATCTTATTAAATTGTAACAAAATATTTTTTTATTGAAAATAAATGATGATTTTTCAGAGATAACAAATTAAATAATATTTTTAAATGCACATGAATTGTACTTGCGTTACTTAATTAAATATAGTCTTAGTTTTGTATGCACCAGGTGCACCGTGCAACTCAAGTGTATTTTTGAAAAATTACACAAAATAGTACTAAAAAGTTACACAAGTTATTACTGAAAAGTTTACATTTAATAGTGTAATTTTTCAGTAATAACTTATGTAATTTTTCAGTATTATTTTGTGTAACTTTTTAAAAATACATTTGAGTGACACGGTCTAACTGTGCACAAGAGACTTAATCTTAAATAAAGAGTGTAATACAAGTGATGTGACAAATATTTTGTGTAAACAAGAATAAAATGTAGAGATAAATAGTAAAGAGTCATTTGCCAAAATTAGAATAAAAAATAAACCGGAATAACATTCATTAAAAATCGAGACACCAAAAAGGGATTTTATATTAGAAAATGATAGATCAAAACCTAACTTATAATAAGAAAATACAAATATTGTTTTAGGTATTCATGTATGATATTGTAAAGCCAAAAGTAGAAAAAAAGAACAAAAGTTAGAACATAAACACCTCAGAAATAGCTAAACAAAACATGGTCAAAGTTTTTGTTGTGTGTTAATAATCAATTAATCATTCGATTAGGTATAATTAATAATCATCTAATTAGAAGCTAATTTCTTGATACTCACCCAAGCCTCGACAATGTTTTAATTATTTGTTTATGAAAATAAAATTGTTATTTCGTGTTAATGACCGAATAGAGTGATTACTGAATAAACTAAACAATCAGCAAACCGACAAAGAAGTTAAACCAACCCCACATACATATTCAGATTTAAACTCAATAGATTTCAATGTCCACCAATTAAAATGTGTTATATTTTCAATAAATAATTATTTTATTAATATTTAATAAAATTACGTGCAAACAAGTGAACAATTTTTTTTTAAAATTAAAATATAAAATTTGTAATTGTTGAAGATGTACTTATTGAACGTTCCATATTGTAGATTGTGTTGGTCACTCGAAAAGTCAAAAAGATTTAGAGCGATCAGACCAGATTAGAAATCTGTATTCCGAGGATGATTGATTCTCTACGAAGACTTTTGGTTTTTTAGATAGGAAAAATAGAGTATGATAGAATTTCAATTGATTATATTGATTGCAATCCTAATTTTAAAATAATTGGTGTTTGCTATATTTATGATTGTTTTTTTTTTAAGTTAATCCTTATATGTGTTTGGATTTAAGGATAAATAGAATAAAAATACTAAATTTTAAATTTGCCATTTTTTAATTAAGAACATAATATCCATAGTTTATTAGAAAAATTTGAAGGTTAAGTTTATCAATTTATGTTTGAAATTGAGGGTAAACTAATAAATTTAAACTTGGGACTAAATAATTCGATGTAATAGCTTGAATCAAGTAATCATTTTCTTGTAGGATTGACTAGATTCATATATCGGGTCACGATTTAATCATGGACCCAAATTCTTAAAAATTAAAAATAATTTTACTTGGGATTAGAGACGCTAATTCTAGAAACAAAACACTCCCTGTATATTCCAATTGTCCATACATTGAACTAATCCTGCCAATTAGTTATGGTGAAATAAAGTGAGGTCATCATTGATCGATGGATATTGTTCGTCTAAAACCATCCCCATGCTTGTGGTGTTATTCTTGCAACATGCAATTTTCTTACAAAGGTCGTTGAGAAGGTATTGTTTAGTACCTAGTTTTTTTATGTGTGCAAAACATGTATTTTTATTGAATTGTATCTAATATTTTGTTACAAGAAAATTAGCTAAGGAAGTTATAGTTGTGAAAGAAAAATTTGCAGCTGTATATTTGATCAGTCTACAGCCAAACATAACTTTACAGCTGTAATGTTATTCCTACAGCTAGTTTCTTAAATTCCAGGACTCTACAGCTGTATAGTTCAAGACCTTACAGCTAGAGATGTTAAACGGGCTGGCCCTAACCCTACAGGGCCAGCCCTACAGGGCTCCGGGCCTAAACGGTCCCGGGCCTTAGCGGTTCATCCTTAACGGGCCGCTATATGCTCGGACCTAACCCTAACCCTAGCGGTCCGCGGGCTAAACGGGCCACTAACGGGCTCGGGGTAATTTTTTTTTACAAATTTAAAATTTAATATAAAATAGAACTAATGATTTAATAACTAAAGTTCACACATCCCTAAAAGTTTTGAATTAATTGAGATCTAACTCATTTACTTATTTTTCTATTTTAATCTGTAGTTAAGTTATTAGTTAATAATGAATTAGTAATTAATAATTAATAAAAATATAATTAATAAAGTTTACAATTACGTAACACAAGTGAGGAGAAATCAGGCCAGCCCACAGCCACAGTACACAGGCCCAAGGCCCACACCTCCACAGCCCACAATCACTTTCAAATTTAATTAACTTATATTATATATTAATTATTTAATTTAATTAAAAAAATCGGGCTACCGGGCCAGCCCGGTTAACCGGCGGGCTAACCGGTCCGGGCCAAAAAGGCCCGATTTTATATGGGCCGCCATATGCTTGGACCTAACCCTGTAAAAAATAGGGTTAAACGGGCCGGCCCGCCAGCCCGCGGCCCGTTTAACATCTCTACTTACAGCTGATATAACTGTTTGAAGACTGAAGTACAAGATCAAGATATAATGAAAATTATCAAGTCCCTTAAGCTCAAATTAGTGAAGTCCTTTTGCACTCACTATAGAGTACTTAAGAGGAGTTTATATCAAAGAATCTGGAAGTTTAATGAAGATTAAATCAAAGTCAACCAGGATTCTGTGAATGAAGACAAATAGTACAACCAGTACTATTATGTGTGAAGGATGATGACCACTTCACACATGCAAGGCTATAGAGAATAAGATGAGTCTTATTCTAAATTCAAATTTGAATTCCTCAACGGATAAGACACACCTCTTCATCTATAAATAGAGGAAGTTCTCAGAGGCAGCAACAACAACCTGAGCATTCAAGCATTCAGCCTAAGCAAGTCTACAGCCAACAAATCTGTGAGAGAAAGCTCATTTTCTTTGTTATTCCTTGTGATTCATAGGGTAGTTGGTTAGGATTTTCTTAGAAAGAATCACATTTGTTGTTGTTCCCTCACACATACTTTTTATTTTCTACTTTGTGTAGATATCTCTTTGTGAGATTTTTAACTCTTTGTGGGTTGTGTTATTCTGAGTGAATAGGATAGTATTTTCTTACTTAGAATAAAAATCTAAGTGAATCTAGTTCTTAGGGGGAAATACTTGTATTAATCATTGTGATCTGTTCTTAGTGAATTTGACACCTAAGTGGTGTAACAGTGAATGTAGGAGGTCTTATTCATAGACTCTGAACCACTATAAACTCTTGCTCTTTTCCTGTTTTATTTATTTCTGTTGGTTATTTATTTTCTGTATTGCATATTTATCTTTTCTGTTACATTCATCATTCTTTTAAATTCGTGCATAAAAACTTTGTATTTTTCACAAAGGAACTGGACTCTACAGATGTAGACTTCTTTAAGTCACTCAACTGTTAAATTTGTTCATATTGTTTTCCATTAACACTTATACTTATTTCTGCTGCACGTTAGAGATTTCTCAATACACTTTTAAGTGTGAGAACCCCTCTGATATTTTGTCTACAAGTTGATTATTTTGTTTGTAAGTTTTATAATTCTGCAGCTGTAAACTTTTAAGTCCACAGCTGTAACCTTTGGGGTCTATAAAACCTCTTGTAAACTACTTGTTTTTAAACTTAAAAGGGTTACTGTAAGGTTCTAGAATTCCTTTTTTTGAAAAGTTTGAAAACTTGCTTTGATTTTCAAGGTCTATTCACCACTCATCTAGACTTTGACCACTTAAGGGACCAACAAGTACCCACAAAATAATTCGTTATATCCTAAAAAATAATGAGTAATGCACCAAAAAATAATAACAATAATGTAATTATAAAAAGAAAAAAAAATACACACGCACACACATAAATACGGTTTTGTGTATTAGTACATGATTTGAAAATAAATAAAATTAAACTCAAAATTAAACTATTTATGGGGACGTCAGGCACTGTGTATACTAAAATTGCCATTTTTTTTTTATTAAACGCAACATATAATACGGATATACCCCTCAATTGCACATGTGGTTATTGATTGCGAATAGTATATTTTATTTTGTGTGATACGTGTTTAAAAATATTACTGTTCAAATACTTTTAGATGTGTAATAAAAATACTTAAAAAAGAAGTGAATACAGTAATCACATGTAAACTACTAGTAAAATAAAAAGAGCACGAGTTAAACAATGTAGTATTAAGATTTAATGTCGGTTTCTCTCTCTCTCTCTCTCTCTCTCAAAGTGGCAACCACACGACATAAAATTGTGATTCTAATGAAGACAAAATTTTATGTGTTGTATATATTTGATTCTGACGTTTCGCTTCGAAACGGCGCCGTTGTGGAGAAGATATGTTTCGGACTTTCAGACACCTGAGCATCTCTTAATTACCCTGATTTTTATAAATAATTAGTATGTACACACTCGCAAAATTTGCTATTGAATTAAAAGTTATATATATATATATATAAAATAAAATTTAAGTTAATTTTTTTGGTTTTTATATATTTATTGACATAAGATTATTTATAACTGCAAAATATATTAAACTATATTTTATTCAAATTAAATTTAATAATGACAACTTTATAAATAAATTAAATTAGTTTACACATTAATTGATAAAAATATTTAATATCAACAAATGAAAAAGTAACTTAATTGATTAATTAATTCAAGAGTAGTTCTTTTATGAATTTGAGTTCGCATGAACTCGTATCACAACTATTCATGACTACTATCACTGGTACAAAGATATACTTAAATTTTTAACAGTGATAGTGTATGTAAATAATAATAATATTAATAATATTAATAATAATAATAATAATAATAATAATAGTGAATATATATAACAATGATAGTGTATACTCATGATAGTGATAATTGATTAACCCAAGTTTACCGTGAACTCGAGTTCATACAATTTTTTGTCTTAATTCAATGCATATTTTAATTACATGTGATAAAAAGAATGTAATAAAATATTTTATTAAATTTACAAAAATTACAATATGTAAACAATGATAAATTGATAGTAAGTTTTATTATCGTAACATACACTATATCCTCAAAATAAATTATTTAAATTTTAGATATACTATTGAGATTTTAAAAAAATTAAGATATAGGACCAAGATTATTAAAATATTGTAAAATTTAGTAAGATATACTTGTAAGATGAATTATACATTTTTATTATCATATAAATATATTAAAAAATTAAGAACATAATATTTTATAAAATTTAATTTGTTACATTAAAAATAAAAAAATTATTACATAAGATTATTAGAAAATAAAAAATTATAAAAACTAACGTATCACATATAAACATTAAAAAATTGAATTAATTAAAATTATAATGCTAGAGAAGAAGAAAAAATTAACGCATGTATAATATTTTAAAGAACTAACCATATGAGTAATCAAATTATTACATACATACAAAGAGAAAATTTTGATTGAGATTATAACGAAGTAAGTCTTTTGAGCACCAAATGCACCGTGCAATTCAAGTGTATATTTAAAAAATTACACTATTTATTACTGAAAAGTTACACCTATTAAAGATACACTTTTCAGTAATAATATGTGTGTCTTTTCAGTAATATTTTGTGTAACTTTTTAAATGAACTTGAGTTACACGGTGCACTTGATACATACAAGACTAAAACATTGTTGGAGAAAATATTAATATACAATATTTTTAGAACCGACCATATAAATAATAAAAATACATCGATTATTCTGTCATCTTGTGTGTTCTTATAATCTATAAACATCAATAACATAAAACATTATTAGATCTTAGAATAACACAGATGCATTGACCAGTGAATACGAAATAAGATGATTATTAAATCTTTGAAATTCTTGTTCCATCATTCGCACCATTCCATGCCGTAGGATAGAGAAAAAAAAATGAGAAGAGGAGAAAACAATTAGATTTTTGAATCAAAATGAAAATAATATTTATACAAAATATAAAATAAAATTATTGAATGAGATTAATACATTTAAAATACAAGGTAAATGTTGATTCTAAAAATTAGAGTTAATAAGAATAAAAAAATTAATTTAATTTTATAAATTCCTCTTTATATCAAGATATATTACTCCCTCCGTCCCGTAGGAATTTGCACTCTACGGGACGTCACATTTAAAAAAAAAAGTGTGTTTTATATATAAAGTGGTGGCATATGGGTAAATATGTGTATAGATTTATGAGTGTGCATGTAAATCGATGTTTCTTTTTTTAGTAGTGTGCAAATTTGTGTGGAATGTCCGAGTAAGAAAAGTATGCAAATTCTTGTGGGATAGGGGGAGTAATATTTACTCGATAACATTGACAATTTTTTTAAACCTTTTTTATTTTAATGGATTTCTCCATTAACATAAAGCGGGTTTATATTTTTTTTTATGAATCATATTTAATTGTCAATACTTGATAATAAATTTAACTTCCTTTTAAAAAATAAATTTAATTTAACATAATTTAATATCTTCAACATTTTTTATCTTAACATTAAATTTAGAGAATATATTTGGAGTATTAAATGATTCATCACTTTTAATATTCAATTTTTTTTTATTTTCATTTTGAAACGTCCCCATCTTTATAAATATGAGTGTATATTCGACTTAAATCTGATTAAAATAGGAAAGAAATATAGAGAAAATGTAGAGTGTGTTGGAAAATATAAAAATGTATTTTGTTAAAACAAAATTTTATATAAAAGTGTTCATGATATATTTATAATGAAATTATTTTAAAATATAAAATATTTAATCAAGTATATTAAGAATCTTATTAGGAGTATAAGAAATTGAGCAATGTAAAATATTTTAATTGTTGTTGATTTTTTTTATCTTATTCCTGACGAATTATTTAATACACTTAATGTAATATTTAATATATTAAATCAGATTCATGATAAGTTTGAACCATTTTATGTAAAACCTAATCTTTTGTTAAAAGCTTTTTTTTTCAAAAGCTGTTTTTTTTTTAAATATAAAAAGACTTTTAAAGATGCTAGTGGAATGAGTAGAGTAATTACTACCTTCGTCATGAATTACTTGCAATTTAATTGTGCTTATAAATTAAAAAATATTTTTTTTAGTAAACAGTGATAATATAAATAAATATACATATAATTTTTATAAGAAAGCACATAAATTAATATTTTATTATTTAGATAATATAATTAGTATTGGAATGTTTTAATAAGATTAGTGTTCAAGTACTTCAGAGTAGGAGTACGTAGAATTTCCAATAAAAAATCAAACTAATTTGGAGATATGAATATATTATGTATATTTTATTTACCATCTACAATTAGTAATAATATTAAATTTCATATATAATATTTGCTTCCGAAAAATTTGCGGTACTTTTTGGAGTACAATTTTAAAAAATTATATATCTTGGGCAGAATGTGTAGGATGATGTATATTGCGATGTAAAGATTTTGAAGGAATATTTTCATTTTAAAAATATGCAAATTTTTATGGAACAAATTTAAAGAGAAAGTATGCAAACTTTTGTGGGACGACGGTAGTAGTATAAATGATACCCCATCAGTCCTGTGATTATTTGCATATTTGTCTTACTTGTTCGTCTCAAACTTACTTGCACACTCCAAAAAATAATTCACTAATCACACGTATCTATCCATATGTTATTATATTTATGTTGAAAAATTCTCTTACAAATGTACGAATAATTCTCGAATTGCGGAGTTTAAATATTCATCCGTCTGACTTTACTAGTATAATTTTATTGAGGGTTGTTTGGTATAATTGTAAGGAATTAAAAAGGGTATGTAATGAAAGTCATAGTATAATTGAACTATGATTAATTTTTTAGTTTTTAAAAATTAAGTCATAATAGAGTCATTCCAAACACATACTATGCTTACCTATAAAAGTCACCAACTAAACAACCACTTAGCGATGATTCATGGTTGTATTTGGGTGTACTTGAACATTTTGACTAAGTTATTTACACTTTCTTCTTCTTCAAGTTTTCCTTTCTTGGCGCATGCACATTCCAAGACCATTACCCTCCGAACCCTTGTTTTCTTTTGAGTTATGACATGCACATTCCAAGACCATTACCATCCTCTGTGACATTCACATTCCGAGCTCAACAACTCTATTCTTTGATCCCATAGTATTGATTAATTTTTAATATATAAATTAATAAATGAGTAATATTTAAAGGGTAATTTATTAATATTTAAAAAATTGAGTAATAACTAAGTAGTACCCATATTATATTAATCAATACTATAAAGATTAAGAAGTTGTACGGCATGAATAACTTAACAATATTTGAAAAATAATTTACTAATATTTGAAAAATAATTGAGTAATAAGTTATACTGCAATAACAACTTGGTAATACATGAAAAGCAATTTATTGATACCAGGACAATAATTTAGCAATACTCGAAGAACAATTTATACTCAAAGAATTAAGTCGATTTATATCAAATGACACAAATAATATCTCTTGATTATAAGTTTCTAATCGAATTTACAACGCTTTAAAATAATTATTAAAGATGGAACATCAAAAAACTTTAAATTAACTTAAATAAATTATATTTTTTTCTAAGTTTTTATGAAAATAAATACACTACATATTTTATTTTAATCCATATATTTACTTTAACTCATAAAATAGACGCATATGCTTTTGATGAGATGATGTTTAAAATCAACAAAAATACTTAAAAAAATTTAAATCAAATCATGAAACCCTCTTAATTCTAATACCAGAAAAACAATTAACAGTATCCAAAAAACAAATAATTAATATCATAATTGTCAAAAAATACACAATGCGGCATATAATAATGTACTTTCAAAAAATCAAGGGGCATCTACATATAATTAGTTCAAAAAAGTGATTATATTTACAAATTGATTCAAAAATCTTACACAGACTAAAAAAAATTCTATACAGAAACTTAATTTTTATTTGCACAAAATTAATTTGTAATTAGAGTAATTTTTTGAACCATTTTGTAACTTTTTCAAAAATCAAAATTAAATTCAAAATTGAACTTAAAATCCAATTGCTTAGTATGCACACAAATTTTTAAAAAATATATTATGTATAAAAATAAAGTGAATTGTATATTTATAAAATAAAAAATAAATTTAGTAAAATTAGGTGACAGTTTCAAAATGATAAATCTTTTAATTATTATTTTAAATTAGTACATTCTGAAAAAAAAACTATTTAATTTTTTTATATAAATTTATTATACTAATTTAAAAATAATATTAAAAAATATATAAATTTATAATTATTTATAAACTTAGACATAGTAGTAATTCTTTGTCCAATTTGGAATAGCGATGGTACCGTAAGGTGGTGGTTGCTGATGCCCTTCTCAAGAAAAAATAAATAAATAAATTGTGTCAGCGCGCAGTGGATAAAGACTGGAGCATCTTCTCAAATTTACAAAATTGTCCTCCACAAAATGCCATTTTACACGTGGCACTTCGTACTGCACCACCTGCACGCGGAAAATAGTACAATTCCCACATCCATGATTCATGCATGCACCTAGGTACCATGTCATGTCCCATGCCCCTTGCCATCCTAATTTAATTACTTTATCTACCAAAATTTATTCTCACTTTCCTTTCTCGTCGCTTTATCAAATTTATTCTCATTCTTCTTTTAAATAATATAATTTATCACCATATTTATGAATAATTATTTTACTTTTCAATAAAACCCACAATTATTTTATACTCATATTTTTACTTTATTTATTATATTTTAATTTTTTTAAAATTTGTACTCACGAAATAAATTTGAAGAAAAGAGAAAGTACATTGTGACAAATTTTAGTTTAAAAGATAATAATTATTTTATTATAAAATATTAGTTATAAACCAAATTTTTTGCACAATTAGACCAACTTTTACATCATTATAGAAATATATATCAAGGGAAAAAAGTTTATTGAAATTTTTTTATGAACAAATCTTATTCTTTTATTATGTTTAGTTCTGTACATTTGGCCATGCATGGTAAGTGATACAATGACCATAATAAGAATGTTTAATAATTTTTGGGATTATAGTTTTATAAGCTCAATAATTTGACACTAATTTGATTTTGGTCCCAATCAATTGCTCATTTTGATTTTGGTCCTATAAATTTAAAAATATTTTGAAATTGGTCCTATTACCTGTGATAGCAGATTGCACAACCGGTCAATAATTATATAGTTATTTGTTTGAATTTTTATTACAAGTGGCATTGATGATTGAGTCTTAATATTTGAGAGGCAATATTTATTTAAATAATTTCTTATAATTATTTTTTAAAAATTCAAAATATAAAAAATTGTTAAAAAAATCAGAATATTTTCAAATTAGATAAGGTTTTAAAAGTTAACCCGACAACATGTGCTTTGTTAATAATAATATATAAATAAAATAATCTCAATATTAATCAAGAATTATATTTAGAAATTCACTATTTATATTTAAAATTTTAAATTTTATAAAAAATACTAATTTCAAATAAAATATATAATACAAATAAGCTATAGAAAAATATTTAGTTGATTTAAAAAATGTTAAACAAATAAATAATAAAAGAATTAACTTAATATATTTTTATTATTTATTGGTTTGTTTGTTTAACATTTTTTAATTTATTTGTTTAACATTTTTTAATTAAGTTATTAAATTTATTTATTTAGTATTTTTTTAAATTAACTTAATAAATAATAAAAGAATTTATTTATTAAATAATATAAATTAAGTTAACAAATAAATAATAAAAGAATTAACTTAATAAATAATACTAAAAATAAATAAAATTTTAGAAATAATTCTTGATTAATAAATAATACTAAAAATAAATAAATAAATAAGCAAAGAATTAACTTAATATATTTTATTATTTATTTAGTTGAGGGGGAGGATTATAAGATGAAAATAGAGTAATAAAATATAATAATTATATATTATCTTATTTATAAAAATAATATTATATATATATATTTAATCTCTTTAACCATATTGTAATTACTATATATTTCCAATTAAAAAAATTCTTCTTCCGATTAAAAAATTTCTAAACTAAGCACTAACTAATGTGTCATCAAAGAAAGATGTACACACATGAGTTTTTAGCTATTTATGAATTAAATCGTAAGTTTTCAAATGTAAACAAATCTGATTTTTACAATTATACACAATCCGTATTTATATTTTTAAAAAAATCTATTCTCATTTCCTTTATAAACAAATATTATTTTATTATTATCTCCAAAAATAATTATTTTATTTATAAATGAATTTTACATTTTTATTATATATTACGGTCAAGTTACTATTCTCTTCGACATAACTTATTCGACAATTACCATAGAACAAATATATATGGAATCTACAGTTCTTAGTTTCCCCTTTAAAAAATCTCGCAGTTTCCAGCGAAGCTGCGCCGCCATCATGCCTAATTCTACCAGCAAAGGGATCGTCGCCACCACCAAGAAATTGTTGCCGTCATGCCCAATTCTACCAGCGAAGGAATTGCAGCCGCCACCAAGGAATTGTCCCACCTTCTCCATCCTCTGTAACTCCTCCAACAACACTGCGGTCCCCCTCTTCTCCTTCAGTTCATCTCCAATTTTTTCCGCGGCGCCACCAAATTGCTGGATGTGGACGCCGCCGACCATGATTTTGTCACCGACCATGAAATTGATCGAAAAATTCCGGAGGAGAGGTCCATGTGTTGTGTGTATTCAGGCTTAATTTGAGTTGCAAAATTTGAGATGGTAGCGTACTGAGGTTTGGGATGGTCTTGTGTTGGTATTATTCAGATGAAATTTCCAGCAGGGCGGTCCTTGTTGTGCTCTGGCCCACGACGACATTTTTTGTGGTAATTGTTGTTAGAAGGTTTAGAGATAATAATATAATAAAAATAACATAATAAATTTATATGCCCTAATAGTATAAAAATTATACTGAATTTTTGTATCACCTACCAAGCAATAACAAACAAATAATATTAATTATTTATCTAATTTACCAAGCAATAATATTATTATAATCCGTACTAATCTATCAATCATATTATAATCTCTAATATTTTATTACATTCTACCAATCATCACCTTGTAATTTATTATATGGAATTCCTGAAACTTGGTTTGTTACTTTTAATCTAATAATGTTAATTCTGATTAATAGTTTTATTAATTTCAATCAGATGGTGGAGTAAAATGAGTTTAATACTTGATTAATAAAAAATTTCTAAAGTATACAAAAGGTTAGTGTTGTGGGCCAAATATGACACCGAAGAGGCCCAATGGGCCAATGTCGGATTAAAGGCACACTCGACGTCTGGGTCAAGGAAGACTGCGATGCCACGAGTAAATTGTCGAGCACCAGTAAAGGCTAGACGAGCAACCCCGAGCAAGAGCTACGTTTACGCGACTAGACGTTCTGATCACCGAACATCCGGGCTGTTCTCGGGAAAAGGACATAGCGGTTGTGCGAGCAAGCACTTGTGATCGGATGATCAGAAGGGTCCTCGCGAGCACCAGGCTGGGTCTGAGAATCTCCAAGCAAGGACGCTCGTCTCTGAGCAACTTCAGGCCCCGAGCAAGACTTCTCTGTGGAAGATCTACGAGGGCAACCGAATCAGCCTAGGTGCTCCTATATATCTGACGAAGGGTACTATTCTGCTATTGATATTTGTCAACGTGGTGCCTTTCCAGTGGTATAGTACGAGAGACAATGGGCTGCGCAAGGAGCCCTAAACTCAGAGCACGGTCAGAAATCTATCCGCTAGACTAGGGAGACCATATGAGTATGACCCACTCAGGCCACACTGTCCACCATAACATATAAATATCAATTCTCAGAAGCTGAGAGAGAGAGAGAGAGGAAAAAAGAGAGATCAAAGATAAAATCAATACACCATTGATGTACAATATCGCCTATAAATACTCACACTTTACATACGCAGTGACGCACTATTCCTCGCCGGAATTCTGTCATGCGCTCCGATTGTAAATCTGTAACAGCTTCATTAGCTTATAGTTACAACTATCTTTTAAATTCCTAGTCCTTGCAATATAAGAGTTAGAAAAATCTTGGTGTCTTTATCATCTTTAGTCAGTGTTCATCCTGCAAGATATATTGTTGTCTGTTCAACAAACTCCACCATTTCTTACAGATCCAACAATTAATTAATTGAAGTTTAAATTTGATTATTCTATCTATGGACTCGTTGATTAATTTAAATTGGATATATTGTTGATAGCAGGGCATCTAATGACTATGAGGTGAACAACTGATGACTATAAGGTGAACAATTGATGACTATTAGGCGAGCACCTGATGACTAGTAGGCGATCAACTAGAAAGACTAGGAGACCAGCTTATGCAGGTAATCCAAATTAAAGGATGTTAAAAATGAGATTAAGGATCATGTAGGAGAAGTAAACGAGCAACTGACCTTAATCAAGAAGTGCTCCAGAGATTGAAGAATAAAGGGGCGAGCAACTGATTTGCCTCCATCGATAAGTTGCTCACCAGTCACCACGTGTCCAATGAAAAAGCAAATCAGGTGAAACCGCTCACC
Organism: Prunella vulgaris; assembly: GCA_026898435.1. NCBI lineage: Eukaryota > Viridiplantae > Streptophyta > Magnoliopsida > Lamiales > Lamiaceae > Prunella > Prunella vulgaris. The sequence goes on along the minus strand of JAPKLY010000358.1, from coordinate 363,247 downwards.
TACATGTGAAGGCTTAACAGACAAAGTTGACCACAAATCACCAACGAGGACCAGGACAAGTAACCATACTAATGTGTTTTACAACTCTAAAGTCATGCAATTAGCTTCACTTTATTTAATGACAAATGTCCTCACACTTATCATAATCTCAACTTAAATTAGCTAGAATTAGGACACCTCCTACTTGTTTAGAACTCTATAAATACTTGTATATAACACGTGTAAAGGATTTCACAATCTTAATATAACTAAAATAATTCTTAGAATTTCTCTCTGTATTTATATGCAAATTAAGTCATTTCAATTTATAACTTAGATTTTGTTTGATAATCCCTTAGTAAACGGTCATATAATTTGATCATTGTGTTAGGATTATCAACATCTTCAATTCACTCATTTTTTATTTTCTTTTTTGAAGTTTTAATTTATTTAATACACGAAATACTATTTAATGAATCAGCCGTAGCATGACTAAAATATTATTGCATATAAATAGATAAAAGATTGAAAATAGAAAAATTCATGAATTACAACAGATTTGGATCCTCAATAAATTTCCCGAAACACTTAAAAACAAAATAGATACATAAAACAAGTAAAAGAACAATTAGAAGAGTGAAAGTTACAGTAAATGTTATATTTTGAACATCTTAAAAAATGAAGACAACTAATAGAAAACATATTGTAAAAAAAAAAAAAAAAAAAAAAAAGAAGGGAGTTAAGTGGATTATTTCTATTGATTGATGAATATGTGTGACGAAATATATGTATATATTAATGGAAGAATTTCATATTAAGGTCCAAATTTTATGGCGAGTCTCAATTTAAGACTTTAATTTTGAAGTGTCTCGAATTAAGATCTACATTTTGATTTTTTCTCAATTTAAAATCTAATTTTAATATCTTTGTCTCAATTCAAGGCCCGATTCATTTATCTTTATTTCAATTTAATTTCTCTTAAAAAATTTAAAACATAATAATATTTTAATTTAAATTATGATTTAAAATATAAAATAAAAAATTATAATTTTTATTTAATATTAATATTTGGCGTGATTTTTTTTTTTTCAATTCATCTTCAACTAGAAAAAATAAATTTTAAAGTATGTTTAATACTTGCATAAAATTTTATTTATTTATTTTTAGTTTGATATATTATACTTAAAAAATAATTAAATACAAAAAAATTATGTTAGTGAAGCTTTAAAAAATAAAGCTAAATGGATAAAGTCTTGAATTGAGACAAAAATATTAAAATTAGATTTTAAATTAAAAAAAAATTAAAATGTAAATTTTAATTTGAAACACTTGAAAATTAAAATTTTAAATTGAGACTTACCTTAAAATTTGGGCCTTAATATAAAATTCTCTTACATATATTAATTGTTGATTTACTCACTGTCTAAAAATCAGAAACATACGTTTTATTAAAAAAAAAAATTTGGAATACTTATTATGATTTCTATCGAGTATCTATTTTTATTAGCCGTTGACCGTTGTTAGATCCCTCAGTTTTTATTTTTTCTTTCAAATTTATAGATATTAAAGAAGTCGTCAAATTTATAGATATTAAATATTATGTGCTCCTTATGCACCATATATCATTTAAAAATGCCAAAGTATTATGTGAGTAATACACACAGAAAATATAATCCGTGTGTATCAAAATTTACTTGATTCGAATTATGATTTGATTCAAACTATCAATTTATTGACAATTTAAGTTGAGTCAAATTGTTACGTATAAATTCTATTTTCGTGTGGATTACATACATAATACCCCACCTTTAAAATTTTCAAACTTGATACTCAAAAGAGAAATATACCTCAAAATCTTAGAAACTTAACACTAAGTCAATCCCTTTACAATACCACATATACTATGATGTTTTAATAACTATTATTACTGTAAAAACTAATATATACTTATAAAGAACATTTTATATTATTATTTATTAAAATACGGTGCATAAAGTGTGCATGACATATTCTCATATACTTTTAATCATTTTCAACTTATGTGCTTTTAACTTTTTTATTCATTTTGCACTATAACAAAAACAAGAAGATTAAACCCAAGGGCGCAGTGGAAGAATAGTGTTTAAATGAAATCATATAAGGAAAAAAAAGGTAAAAGATAATAAAAAATATATTTTATTATTTTATGCATAGTACACCACAAATATCAATATAAATTTTTACAATCAAGATTATTAACTTTTATATAAGCAAAATAAAATAAAATTGTGAAACGGAATGAAAAATAATTAATGTTAAGAATTGTAATAACATGTAATAATATTTTTCAGAATAGTGAATTAGTAATAGTTAATTTTAATAAAAATATTATTATATAAAAAAATTGGTGATAAATTTATAGTAAAATATGATAATATTTTTAGAATAACGGATAGCCAATTTTCCTTTTTTAAAACTTCATTACTCTTTAAAAATAATACTTTTTTAATTAATAAATGACCTTTTTTAATTAATAAATAATACTAGTAATATTGTGTTTATCCAAATAAATAAATATGTCCTGTAATATCTAGAGCTGCAAAATGAGTTCCGTTCGAAAGTTCGATTTTAAAGACATGATGGGCCTCAAACTTATAGGCCCGATTGTTTGGCTGGTCCAGTTGGCTGGGCAGACCACTTTGGTTCGGTCTGATTTTTATAGGTCGACCCATTATTTTTTTTAAAATCTTTCTTCTATGATACTTCTTTTGTGAATCTTTTCTATATTCTTATGAGTTACAATACTTTTATTTTGATTTTTTCAATTTTAAATTTTTTAAATACTTTCAATACATATTTTATTTGTGCAAATATGGTTAAAGAATATGTGCATCTTCATTGGAACTTTATCATAATATATTTTTTAATAAAAATATTATTTTAATTAATTCATTTGTACTTTTAAAAAATAAATTTGATAGGATTGACAATACTTTATTCAGGATCTTAATACTATTACTTTATTTAATTAAAAGTTTCTATGTGTAAGTATGAATTATAATCCAAATTTATAAGAGAAATGTTTTTTTAAATCAGAACTTATTAGAGAAATGTTGACTTAGTTGTTTATATTTTTTATGAATTTGCGTTTATAAAGAATTGTTAGAAAATTATTGTTTGAATTTTATTTTTTTTAAATTCGATGGTTTGTTGAATTATTATTGTTTAAATATTGTTAGAAACTTGAGTTATGATGGAGTGGTGAACTAATACTGAGGCAACTGGCCCATTTTACAGCTCTAATATGACATGATAACACATACCAAACATGATATGATTATCAATACATACATGATACATGTAAGATGCATCAATCTTGATGAGATGATCCTCAATGTCAATGATGTAACCATGATTTCTCATTATTAGACACATGACATCATATACATACATTAAAATACGGGTGGAGAGAAAATTGGTAGTAATATTAAAGAGTAAAGTCAGCCAACAATAGGCAGGGTCCCCTGTGCTAACAAATTTTGTCTTGTAATTAATACTCCTCCGTTATCAATATTATTTTCCTTTTGTTTACACAAATTTTTAGGAAAATAAGTGAAAGTAAATAAAATAAAAATATTATGAAATATTGTGGTATTGATTAAAAAATAAAGTAATTATTTATGAGTGTAATAATAAAATAATATTTTTTTTTAAAAATGAAAATAGTTTTGGGAGACCGACGAAGATGGAAAGTTGAAATAAATATTGGAGATGGAGAAAGTAGGTATTACTACTGAAAATTTATGTGATTGTGTTATGACGTGAAAAATGAAAGTTGAAATAAATATTGGAGAAAGAGGGATTAACAAGTATGATATTAATAAGTGAATGTATGAAATAGACTCGTGTCAAACAATTAAAATTTAAAAAAATTGTGTGGAACTCTCTCATAACATGATATCGATAGAAAATGATTAAAATAAAATATGATAATGTTTTTAGGAAAAGTGATAGTGTACTTTTAATAAATAAGAATTTTGAGAAATTAGGTGATAAATTTTTAGTAAAATGCGATAATTTTTTTTTTTTAAATGATAGTTATTTTTAACAAAAATATTATCTCTTTTTGTTAAAGTTTATCACTTTCTAAAAATGATAACTTTTTAATTAATAAATAATAGGTTCATGTTATGAGATGATTTCACATAAAAATTACTATTTTATAATGATATATTTTCTGCACCATGATCTTTATATAAGATAAATTAAATGTAAATATTTGAGTTGTTTTCTCTTTTAAATCATAAATCAAACGAAACCTCATAAATTTATAAGTAATACTATAGTATAATGAAAGTCACTCTTTTATAAAACTTATTTATAATATCATTAAACACAATAATTGACACAAAAATATTTTATACTCTATTCATCCCATAATTAAGTTCTATTTTACTATTACATGAATTTTAAGAAAAAGTGATGTATTAATGATAAAATAGATATTATGATAAAGTGATAAAATAATTTTTTATTAGAAAATTAGGCGATAATGCAGATGATGATAAAGTGATATTTTATTGAAAAAGCGATAAAGTGATATTTTAATGGATTTAATAAAGGTGAGTTAATTAGTTTATAAATTTGTATAAAAAATAGAAGTAGCAAAAGAGTTTAAGACTACTCTTCTTGAAAATGTAGAAATTAAGTATGAGACAGGGGAGTACTATTAGGTTCCATTTAGACGAGTGAATTTGAAATTATTAGATTTTATATACAAATAATCACTTTTACCAAGTAAGTTAATGAATTTACAAATACTTAGATTTTGGTCATGTTTAGAATGGAAGAATTTTAAATTTCCATCAAAATCATGTCATTTAAAATCTCTATTATCTTCTCCCTTCCATCTTTCCATTTCCTTTATTTTTTTTCCCTCCCGTCATTTTACAATTCACGAGTTGAAATATATGACTTCTTACATTTATTATTTTTTAAATTTATTCATTTTCAAATCCAACCATCCAAATGAAGCCTTATATTATTTGTAAATTGATGAATTTTAGATTGACTCTATTTTAAATTGGATATAAACAACAAAATTTAATTTAAACGACTTTTTGCCATTTGATAATGAAATGAGAATTAAACGCAAAAAAAAAAAAGTGAATTTAATTTAATGGTCTTTCCCTCCTAATTATCCAATAATTTCAGGGGATTAGCTTGCCTAACCCCGTACGGGCTATATTTATGTAGGCTCATGCATGAATGATTGTATGGATTTGATAATTAGAATATTTTGCTCAAGACATAATATTTATAAAATCTTAAATATTTTAATGGTAAAGATGATTATTTTTCTTAATAAATGGTAACAATAATCATAATGATGGTCATGTTAATCATTAAACAGTAATTTGTAATATAAATAGTAATAATATTATTAGTGTCATGTACTTAATTTAAAATAGGTAAGGTCACAAACAGATATAGATTAATGACTAAAGAAATAATTAAGAAAAAATAAATATCACAAAAATCAAAAGAAGTATTTACTGATACAATTAGTTGTATTCACTGATATTATACACATATTATACTGTAATATCAGTAATTACATCTTATAGTATCAGTATATACATTTTATTGTATAAATTTCATATTATGAACAAGTTTACAGGAGTATTACTTAATAAATATATGTAACAAAAATATAATGACTTATTAATAACTATAATTATCCTTCTCATTTCTTTATCCATTTCATTACACATGAACAATGATTATAAATATTCCACACATTAATATATTTTAAAAAAAGAAGGTATAAATTATGTATATTTTGTGCAATACTATAAAAATAAATATTTGGATTCTTATACCTTTTATTTATAAAATTTGACCCACTCATTTTAATGTTGTAAACCTTAATTTGAATTAAAATTGAATTTAAATACTTTTTTTATATACATAAAAATTATGTCATTGTACTTCAATTTTTAAAAATTAAGTTTTTTTTTCCTCCACACGTTTCTTCGTTTTTTTATATAATACAGATCTTTTGATTGTGTTAACTGAGTCTCACAACATACGCAAAATTCTAATTGATGCAAATATAGCTACGTTCACGTGAATAAAATTTATGTGAATTCAAATTTTTTAAATATTATAATTATTTTATTAATTATCCATTAATAAAAGTTACATATATCTGTGAATAAAGATAATGAATAAGTCTTTTGTGACAAAGTGCACCATGTAATTCAAGTGCATTTTTTAAAAAATTATATAAAATAATATCACTAAAAAGTTAAAAATTTACTTCTCAATAATAACATACGTGACCTTTTAATAATAAATTGTATAATTTTTTAAAAAATACACTTAAGTTACACGGTGCACCTGATGCATACAAGACTAATACAAAGATAATATATATATATATATATATGACACTGATTATTTAGAATTTTTTTATATTAACTCGAGTTTATATACAATTAGATTGAATATATAATTTTCATATACTACCTTGGTTCCTAAAATTTTACTTAATGTTTTTTAGTTTATTCCACAAATATTTTTAAATAAAAATGCCTTTTAAAATTTTTATCACAAAATCTTCATTCCCACAATTTTCACCTTATATAATCTATTAATCATATATATTTAAATTTATGTGTCATAAAATACTGTAAATATTTGTAGGAATTATATATATTTAAACTTATGTGTCAAAAAATACTTTAAATATTTGTTGGGTAGAGGTTGTAATAAATGAGGCATTGTGAACAAAATTCAACAACCAAAACAAGAAAATAATAATTAATTAGATAAAATAAAATAAAATAAGGAAAGGAAAAAGAAAAAGCTAAAACGGACGATCCGAAGAAAAGAGAAAACCTCATTTGTGATGATTTTTCTCTCTCTAAAACCCTCAACATCTCTCTATAAACATGTACTATTCCCCTCTCTCTGTATATATCTTCTTCTTGCAGACTCAGTAAAATATTCTTGCAAATAGTATAAAATAAACGAAAAAAAGGGAAAAAGTTGTGCTCTGTTTTTGCCTCTCCTTTTCTTTTTTTAATTCTATTCTTGATATCTCAGCTCGCGATCTTCCAGTTTATTTGTTCAATGGGCACCATTTAGAACTCAACCCATCAGGTAAAAAAGCTTTGATTTTGTAAAATTTTATCAACCTTCTGAAAAATGGTTATTTACAGCTTTGATCCGTGCGGATAAAGAATTATTTTTTGGGTTTTCGTTTTCATTCGTTGGTTTTCGCAGACCCGTGTGAAAAATACAAAAAATCAAGAAAAAGAAAGGGAAAAACGTGAACATCGCGAAGGTGTTTGATCATGGCTGTGGTGGAAAATGCCGGGTCGAACGTGATTACGTCATCGAATCGGGATTCCCAACAGAACGACGTCGCCGGCGCCGCCGCTGATCACCACCACCACCAGAAAGCCGCCGCGAACAACCAAAAGTCAACAAAACTCGATGATCAGAGTTTCCAACTGATGTCCAACGGCCATCATCAGCACCCCGTGGAAGAGAAAATCGATGGGGGTGATGATAAAGGAGAGGGGTTTAAGAGGGAGATGAGAGATTTAGAGGAAATGCTCTCCAAGCTGAATCCAATGGCGAAGGAATTTGTGCCGTCTCTTTCCGCCTTCGCCAGTGGTGGGCTGCACAAGCTGTTGGTGCCGCCACATGCTGCCGCTGCTGTGGCGGCAGCTGCGGCCGGGCATTTTGGTTTTAATGCTAATGGTTTTCTGATGCAGCAGCCTCTTAACTCAGGAATTCCCAATGGGAATTCTTTTAGAAGGGTTGGTATTTTTAATCAGTGATGTTGTCTATTTGATCCTACATGAAGAATCATGCTACTCTGTTTTTTCTTTTAGAAAATCCTTTTTGGGGTGTCAGTAATGCATTGCTCATGTTTCACTATCTCTTGGTTGTTTGGTAAAAAAATAATTGGGGTTGTTGGTTTTTAGTTAGTGAGTTATTTCTATGATTACATGCTTTTGTTCTGCGATTCTCCTTTTGTGTAAAAGGGCTAGCATTATATAGATGAAATGGTATTTGCAGAAGAAAAATGGCTACATGAATGGAAAACGCAAGGTGAATAGCAGAACGAGCATGGCTCAAAGAGAAGATGTGATTCGGAGGACTGTCTACGTCTCCGACATTGATCATCAAGTAATAAGAGCATAATTTTTCACTATTTTATGAAAATGTTGAATATGCATTATCTTTAACCTTTCTTGTGATGAATGTAGGTTACTGAAGAACAACTTGCAGCACTTTTCATTGGGTGTGGACAGGTAAACATGCCTTAGCCTTCAATCTCAATGTTAATTCAGCATCTACATCTAAAAAAATGATCTAATGATTTTTTTTTTTTGCATATTGATCATGATGAAGGTTGTGGACTGCCGTGTTTGTGGTGACCCTAACTCAGTTCTTCGATTTGCCTTCATTGAATTCACTGATGAGGGTATGCAATTGGCCCAATTCTTCGATTGTGTAGTTTGTCAATTCCCGTGCTATCTCGTATCTAATTGTTTCTTACTGGTCTTGCAGAAGGGGCAAGAAACGCATTGAGTTTAGGAGGAACTATGCTTGGGTTTTATCCCGTGAGAGTTCTACCATCCAAAACTGCAATTGCACCAGTTAATCCAACATTCTTGCCAAGGGTGAGAAACTATTTACGTTTTCTCTTTATATGTAAGCAATGTTTGGCTCTATTTGTCTCAACAATGGGGACTGATGTTGATTTTCTCTGAACTAGTCTGAAGATGAAAGGGAGATGTGTGCAAGGACTATATATTGCACAAACATTGATAAAAAGGTTAGTTTGGATAATTACATCTGTTTTGACACAGCAAATTTAGTCCATGCATGGTTCATTTGTTCTTCGTTGATTGCAGGTCACTCAATCTGATGTGAAACTCTTCTTTGAGTCACTTTGTGGAGAGGTTTGTAGCTGCTAGCCTGCTCATATACTCCTGTTTCTTGGAATTTTGATTATTTCATGTAATGCATCCGTTGACTCAGGTTCATCGTCTGAGGTTGCTTGGTGATTATCATCATTCAACTCGTATAGCTTTTGTGGAGTTTATAATGGTAAGCACAAGATTCCTTCTCTCTCATTCTGTTTGATTTTATTTCTGGATTATTTTTCTGTGCCAAGATTCTCTTTCCTCTCTCTGTAGCATTTGAGTTCTGGCTATCATTTTTGATGCATGGGAAGTTAATAATTTTGCCTAAAGGCAAATACTTATGCACCCGTTGCACAGTGCTTTTCAAGTTCATATTTAAATGATTTTACTTAAAGGTATTAGTTGATCAGTATTAGCTGTTTATTAGTTATTATTATTGAAAAATTTAGTTGTGCACCAGTTATATCCTGCAACTGGTGCACCCAAGTGCTACTCCTTGCTAAAACTTCACGTGACGATTATAAATTCCTTTGTAAAACCTTGGTGTAACTAATTGTACACTTAGCATCGTCTGGATTGACTGCTAATATGTTTAGTTTACCCAAAATCTTAATAAGAAAAAATGTTGGATTTATCTGAGTGACTTTTTTCGTCTATAATGTTTAGTCACACTCTAGGGAAACTACTTATTTAGGCAGGAATATTGCCTAATCTAGTGAAAACCTTCCTCTCTTTCTTAGTTGCACTGTTTGTTGAGGTAATTTAGTTAAGATGATAACTTTTTAGTATGTCATTTTGTATTCTTTATACGTTATCATTTATTGTTGATAACGTCACACAATGGGCGATTTTGTTTTGTTTTGTTTTTTTTTTTTGCTTTTAGACAATTTTCTCTATGGTTTACCTTTCATGAACTGGATAATATAGTTTCTTATGCTTCCCGCCATCCCGAAATTGTCTATGCCTTTTTACACGTCAGCATCATTTAACAATTGAATGCCGTTTGAGCTTCGGAGTACTTATTGGAGTTTGAAACTTAGGCATGTTTCCGATGTTGCAATTATGTTTCTGCGTGAATCTTGAAATAGTAATTACTACGTTTTCTGGTCTACTTGATGTTCTAATCAGGTACATAAATTTCAGCTATTTCCACTTGTTTCCCTGTTCCTCTCGTGTTTCATTATTTTAGTCATTTGTCAGATTCTGGAGGTGATCTGGAAAACCATGTTGACTTCTGGTCGTTGCATTAAGAATTTGCTGTTAAAATGTTAATTTATTTCATGGATGTTAATAATTTGCTGTTAAACTGTAGCTTTAAGTAGGAAGATATGCTATACTACGGCATTTACCTAATCCTACTATGGAAGTTCTATTAATGTTGTGTTACTTCATTGGTCTTTAGAATAAATTTGTTTTCGACTTTGTAACTACTTCCAATTTCCTTGGATATTCTATAAAATGAACTGCACTCTGCATGGAGAAATGGATAGAGTATATTACGTAAATGTAGGTACATTATATGTTTTTTTGCATTATTTTTACTTATGGCACGTGGAATATTATCCATTAGTTTAGCTGGGATGAAGGCACTTAAAGAAGTTGGCATTAATATTCTTGGACTTATTCGTTCTCATCATTCTCGGGTGTCATTTGATTGGCCAACTTATATCAGATATGCATTGATTTCCAATCCTATCTCGACAACGTCAACTTTGAATTTGAACTTTATACCCTTATAATCATTATACTAACTTTATCCCATGCTGCAACTCAATTTTCAAGTTTTAACTCTAGATTTAGTTTGAGAGCACTCCTACTTTCTTGTTCCTTTTAGTTTCATCTATCGTCAGTCCTCTGCTGACAAAACTTCGAATTTCATACATTTCCTTAATTTTTAGTACCATCTATATATGTTGGCTTCTTTTTTATTTTCTGAACTTATATTTGGAATCAATTCAATAATATCGCATTTCTTGTTTGGCAGGCTGAGAGTGCAATAGCAGCTCTGAACTGCAGCGGGGCAGTCCTGGGGTCACTGCCAATAAGGTTTATATTCCTTATTTATCTACTTCTTTGGTTACAAATCTACCCTTAAGATTTAACCTAATTACACCCAAAAAATAAAGGAAAAAAAGAAAACCAATAAAGTTTGTTTTTTTTCTCCTAATTACTAACAGCGTCCTGAAGATCCAATTGTTCTTACTAATACTCCCCTCAAGTGGTGTAATTTGCAAGTAAACAACTTTGAGTGTAGTGTTTTGGTCACTACAAAGTCTTAAGTAAAATCAGTTTCAACATGCAACTGGTTTGTATTTTTAAATAGTATTAGTTGTTTCATTTTAAAGTATTAGTTCTTTATCTATGAATGTGCATATCTCGTTTTGTAAATGACTAATCTGCAAATTTTGCACTTTTTCAGGGTAAGCCCATCGAAGACTCCAGTTCGACCTCGCTCACCCCGCCCAAATATGCAGTAGATTATTCTCTCTGTTCCTCCTGAGCTGATCACCTGATGAGCATGCCTACATATATATGATATCTATACATAGAAACTGATACTGGTAAAAGTACTTGGTATCCATCTCGTTTAGTCTTTTTGTTTGTGTGTTGGCGTATCTGCTGGTTATTTCAGATGGTACGGTTGCCTGTTAAGCTTGTAGAAGAGAGTAATGACCATTTTCGAGGCTTAATTATGGTGCGGACTATGTTATCTCGAGCTTAGTATGCTGTACCCTTGAATTACTAATACTCTTTCATGCTTTCAGACTTTTAAGGTAACTCGTGTTTTTACGAGGTATATTGTCATTGTTTTCTGGTTTTCCTTCTTCATGCCGTCTTGTTGATGCACAAATATGTTTTTGGTGTTTTGTTTTGAACTCACACTATGTAGGTGAAGTTCTTAACAAAGTAAGAATAAGTTATTGATAGTTGGTCAAAAGTTTTTTTTTTTTTTTTCCATTTATTCTTTTGATCAGTTTCTTTGCTTACTTGATGTCTAGTCAAAAGATGCATAATTTACTCAATAATATGATGATTTTGAATAGGTTTTAATGAATTTGAGGTCACCTAAGTATCATGTTTAGGTTTTATATAAAAATATTTCATGATAGATTTATAATAACCCTGTTTTAAAATATCAAATATTTGATTAAGTTAAAAAATTCAAGCAGTTTCATGATGAATTTATTATAAATTATTTTTACAAATTTTTTTTGTCTTAGTATATAGGTATTTTACTGTTTAGAATATGACTCGTCAGTGTTTAATTTTAAGAATTATACTAAACAATGATAATTTGTGATGTATATATATATATATATATTGTTGAACGTTAAAAAGTATTGCTAAACTAAATAGTGTGTTAATTCGTGATATTTTAATTAGAGAATTGATTGATGTGAATTTGAAAACTCTTGTGTATGTTATATATTTTGTAAATTGATTATTAGGCAAATTATTTATTGGGCGGTGTATTTTATTGTGATGGTCCCACATGGTACAAATATACATATGCATGATTTGTAGAGTGGCGTTGCAGTTCTTTTGTTTGGTGCCAAAAGGGCACGTGTTAAACGACGAATTTGTTAGAATGTACTGTAGCATGTGAATTTAGAGGATTTGGCGATACATTTTCTTTTTAAAGTTAATAATCATTCATACATTGATATGTAACAGATTATTAAAAATTGGAATAATAATTATGTAAAATATATGTAAACAGAACAGAGATTAATGCTTTCAATTTGGGGTCATCTTGTTTAGGGCTACTTTTTTTTTAAAATTATTTTTTCACTTTTTTTCATCACATAACCTATACCCTTATTTTTAGAATCGGACCGAATCGGCCGGTCTAACCGGGAACTGGTCACGGAATTGATCTGGTTACACTCGAAAAATCATTTTTACGGTTAAACTGGTCATAACCGCTCAAAATTGCTCAAAACAGGTCAGAACCGGTTAAACCACTATTTTTAAAAAAATATTAATATTTTTTTAAACTTATTTTTATGGGTTAAAATCCATTTCCAATCTGTACTATATTACTTATTTCAGTTTGCAATATGTACTAGTTTTTTATCAGATTACAATCTGTACTAAGAAAAATTTACAAAATGCTACCTAAAATTAATTTTTGTTCTTTTTTTTTGCAGTGCTATATTTATTAAGATTATACTAGTCATTCCACATTATTTATTTACTTAATTTAATTATAATTATTAATAATAAAAATTGACGTTAAAAAAAAATCTAATTTCTATGGAACGACGATAACATAATTGGATTCGATTTTTAACCCCATGGAAGAAATAATTTTTTTTACCGGCATCGATTTATATGTGGCAAAAAATAAATATAAATAAATCATTAATATAGATTGACGAATATAACGTTGAAAAATATAGCACTAACAAGAAAAAAGAATAAAACTTAAGTATATGTTGTAATTGGTCAATTTTTCATAGTACAAGTTGCAGTTTGATAAAAAAGTTAGTACGTGTTGCAAATTGAAATAAGTGATATAATACATATAACAAATTGATATTAACCCTATTTTTATTTGTCTTCCTAATCCTAATCAAACCAAAAGCCAAAAACCTACTTTCCAGAAAAAGAAAATCTTAACAGCCGAAGAACTATAAAGAAAATAAAGAAAATCTACTTTGATTGAGTTATTTTGTCTCTTTTGTATTTTGTGTTGTTATTTTATGACTTTATTTTATTTATTTAATTTTATAAGTGAATATTTATTTTATTAACATAGAAATTATTAAAAAAATAGGTATAAATTATTTTAACGGTTGAAGCGCCGGTCCAACCGATTGGACCGGTTGAACCGTGAACAGATGTCTTGTCCGGTTTAGTCACCGGTCCGATTATGAAAACACTAACCTATACTACAACAATATTTTATACTTTTTTTAACAATTGTGTCAAAAAGAAATGAATAACATATAATTAAACAGAGAGAGTTTTGTTTCCAAATAGACATTAATTACATGTGCATGATACAATTAAATATACACAAAATTTTGTTAGTGCCAACAAAAAAAAAAAATTGTCCACCTTTTACTTGACGGAGTAAAATACAGTCCAATTAATAATCTTCTTCCATTCATAAACTAGCTTAAGGTTGTGTTTGGATAAAAAGATTATAATTATAAATTATAAATTTATATTCTATATTTATTTCATTTATTTGGATGAGACATTTAAATGGATTGATTTTAAATATTTAGCTTTGTCCGCAATTCAAATTAGAGAAATTTAAATATTTAGTAGAAGAATATTATTTAAAATTCATGTATATTTAAATCCATTCATTTTCAAATTCCTTATATTTCAAATAACTCATTCTAAATACAATCCAAATATGAATCACTTAAATTTTGAAGAGCAATCGAGAATCAAGTTTTTTATTTCAATGAGCATATCAATTTTTTTCTTGTTCTATTAGAGTAATATATGTGGAAACACACACTGCATGCAATGCATGCACCTACCTCTATGTAACCGAATGTGTGTGTGTTCAGCTTGGTTGTTAGTTAGCTATTGGTTAGTTAGTTGATATGTTGTTACATATATATGTCATATTGTAACATCTCTTATTACCAATGAAATTACACAAATCTAACATGGTATTTTGAGTAAAAAATTTCCCTTCATTATGAGTTCATCTTCAAATCTTCATTTGTTTCCTCTCAAGTTTCTGGATATCTTCATCTGTTTTCTCTCAAGCTTCTACTTATCTTCAACTCTTTCTCTGCAGATCTTCATTTTTGCTCTTCCTGTTTTTATTCACATCTTTAAACCTTCATTCTTCCGCTTCTCTATTTGATGGCTTCTACTATGTCCAAATTGCCTCACTTCATCACTTTACACATCCATCTTGATAAGAACGATTACTCCTTCTGGAGGTCTCAAGTGCTCGCCACAGTAAAAGCTCATTCATTCGAAGATGTTCTTCACTGTACATCTGCTCCTTTTGATAGTGTACATGAAGATGAATCATCTAGCAGTGGACATGACACAATTGAGTGGAATAGTAAGGATCAATTCCTTCTCAGTTGGATATTGAGTTCAATCAATGAATCCATGCTTGGCTATGTGACTGATGTCATGCCTTTTAGGCCTGGAGGATCTTTGATGATCTTTTTCATTCACAATCGAAGGCTAAGGCCTTGAATCTCAAAATTTCAACTCCAAACACTTAGGAAGGGCAACCTCTCTGTTGATGAATTTGTGCTTCGAATGAGAACTATAGCAGATCAACTTAAGGCTATTGGTACTCATATTAGTGAAACTGAACTAGTCCTTCACATTTTAGGATGTTTGGGGGCAGAATTTAATGCAGTTGTGGTCTATCTTACCACAAGAGGTGATCTACCTACAGTTTCAGAGGTGCATTCAATCCTTCAAACTCACGAAATGAAATTACATCACACATCTACAACTGCAAACATTCCGCCTCTTACCTCCTCTCCATCTGCCAGCATCATCACCAAGGATTCCAAATCTGGTAATTCTAAATTCAAAGGAAAGAGAAATTTTCACCCTAAATCTAAAGTCTTTTGTCAAATTTGTGGAAAGACAAATCATGTAGCTGCAAAATGCTTCAAGAGATTTGATGTTAACTTTGCTGGTCTTGAGGCTTCAGTTATATTCCCTATCCACCTGCTCCTCAAGCTCATCTCACTCACCATCAAGGTAATCATATTTGTCCATCTCTCAACACTGACATGTCTTCTACACAACCAACTACAAAGTGAATTGTGGATAGCGGTGCAACACATCATGTCACCTCCCAACTATCCAATATTACCTTGAACTCACCTTATCAAGGTAAATCATGTCTTATTATTGGTAATGGATCTCTAGCATCTATACATCATACTGGTTCTTTTACTTCCTCCACCCTTCAACCAGGCAGCAATATTAGCTTGCATAGTGTGCTTCATGTTCCTGATATCACTAGGAATCTCATGAACATTTCACAATTCCTGAAAGATAACAATGCATTGATTGAATTTCATACAGACTTATGTGTTGTTAAGGATCTGCAAACTCATCAGACTCTACTAAAGGAACTCCTTATGATGGACTTTACAAGTTGGATCTCAGGCCTCATAGAAGTTCATCACGTACCTCTGCAGTTTCTGCTCTCTCTTGTAATGTGTCACCTACTTCTGGTGATAGAAATAACATCATGCTGTGGCACCGTAGACTTGGTCACCCATGTTTGGAAAGTCTTTCTTCTCTTTGAATTCAAAAAATGTACATATGTCTAGAAAGGATGTTCTCTTTTGTGATGACGGTAAACTTGGCAAGCTACATTAAAAACACTTTGCTTCTATTGATCATTGATGATCTGCTCCTTTTGATATTATTCATGTTGATGTTTGGGGTCCAAGTGCTACCATTTCTGTCAATGGTTACAAATACTATCTATCACTGGTGGATGATTTCACTAGATTTACCTGGATTTTTCCATTATCAGTTAAGTCTGAGGTAACCACATTCTTCACATAGTTTAACAACATGTTTGAAAGGCAGTTTGGCAAGAAAATAAAGGTAGTAGAATGTGATAATAATGGTATGTTTTTGGCATTATTCAAGAGTTTTCATCCACTGGGTGTTCAATTCAGGTTCTCTTGTCCTTATTCATATTAGCAGAATGAACTTATATAAAGAGCATAGAGACATTGCTGACATTGGCTTGTCTCTTCTAGCTCATAATCAATTGCCTATGAAATTTTGGTGGCATGCCTTTAACACTACAGTCTTTCTCATTAACACTCTACCCACTCCAACACTCCAAAACAAGTCTCCTTTCCTCAATCTTTATCATAAATCACCATATTACACTCTATTCAAAGTGTTTTGCTGTACTTGTTTTCCATATCTTAGAAGCTCTGCCAAACTTCAATTTAGAAGCTCTAAATATATTTTTCTTGGCTATTCCTCAAATCACAAAGGGTATACCTGCCTTCATCCCTCTGGAAGAATCTATACTTCCCCTACAGTTGAATTCAATGAGTTACAATTTCCTTACTCAGATATGTTCCCCAATTCATCTACAAATGTTACACATCCTTGCCTATTCATACTATGATTCTAGATTTCCAAGATTCTCTTCCCATCTCACCACCTCATTCCATTTCTCCTTCTTTTATGTGTTTACTAACCAATACTTTCCTCTTCACTCTTCAGACTATTTAACCAATGAGAAGCTTAACATGCTACATTCTTCTTCCAATCACTCTGTCACCTCACTCTCCTCACATTCCTCAGCTCACCCTCTACCTCTCAATACTCATCAAATGCAAACCATAGCAAAATCTGGTATTCATAAACCTAAACTCTTTCTCACTGATTCCACACAACACTCTCTATCTGAACTTGACTCCACTTATGAAGCTTTACTCAATCCACAACGGAAAGAGGCAATGCAGGCTGAATTTGATGCCTTACAAAGGAATGATACTTGGATTTTGATTCCTAAAACTAGCAGCATGAATCTTATTAAAACAAAGTGGCTTTTCAGAATCAAGTACCTTAAGGATGGTTCAATTGAAAGAATCAAAGCAAGACTTGTTGGAAGAGGTTTTCAGCAGCATGTTGGTGTGGATTACTTCCACACTTTCAATCCAGTTATCAAATCACAGACTATGAGGTTGTTTTTTAGTTTGGCATTGGGGCGGGAAATTCCCGGTTCACGCGGGGATCCCCGTCCTGTTCCCCGCGGGAACCCGCATAAAGTATATATATAATTATCATATATATGTATATATTTATATATATGCCTATTATATATATATATATATATATATCATATAAGTATATTATATTATATAATTTCATTTATATATATACATAACCAATTAATCATTCATGTATGTATAATATATAATATATTAAATTTAATGCAATTTATGCATTTTAAATTTTAATAATATTTTTAAAATTTTTATTTATTTTAATTTTTTTATTATGCTTGTTAAAAATTTAAAAAAAAATAAGAAATGGAGATAAAAATTTTCCAGTGAAGTTCACGGGGATGGGAATGAGGATTGACCCCTCGTCCCCGTCCCCGTTGACAAGTCTACTAAAGGATGGACAATTCAACAAGTTGACATCAACAATGCATTTTTAAATGGTGTACTATGTGAGAAAGTTTTCATAGAGCAACATGAGGGATTTGTTGGTTCCAGGTTTCCACATCATGTCTGCAAGTTATATTAAGGTCTTTATGGCCTCAAACAGACCCAAAGACATGGTATGACTCTCTTAGGAACTATCTTCTGGAATCAGGAAGTTGATCATTGCTTGTTTCACAAGTGGTCAGCAACTCATTCTACTTGTGTCATGTGGATGATATACTTATCATAGGTACAACTCTTCAGAAATAAACACTCTCATCAATGAACTTAACTCCAGATTCTCACTTAAACATTTTGGGATTTAAAACTATTTTCTGGGTTTAGAGGCTCAGGTTTCTCCTTCCTCCATCAAACTTACTCTGTCCAAATACATCAAGGAACTCTTCTCTAAAACCTATCTCGTAATCTACCAATGACAACCCTTCATTCTCTGACCCTACTTTGTATCGAAGTGGTGTTGATGCCTTACAATACATTACATTGACAAGGCATGACATTGTTTAATTCATTAATAAACTTTCTCAATACCTTTAAATGTCCACGCAGAATCATTGGAAATTTTGTAAAAGAATCCTACATTATCTTCATGGTACTTTAACCACTGATTTGTTGTTCTCTCCTATATCTAGTTACAAGTTATGTGGCTTTGCGGATGCTGACTTTGCAGCTATTGTGGATGATAGCTAGGCGAAATACTACTGACCTTTGCTTTCAACTAGGTCCAAATCTCATTACTTGGGAATATCGCAAGCAATCTATTGTTGCAAGAAGCAACACTGTAGCCGAGTATCGAGCTTTATCTACTTTTACCACTAACCTACTCTGGTTACAAACACTTTGTCATGAACTAATGCTTCTGCTGCTCAATCTTGCTATCATTTGGTGTGACAACCAAGTTAGCTTACAACGCCGCATTGCACGCGGGACAAAGGTTTTTGCTGACTTATTGGACATTCAAAATGTCCATTGGAGGATCAAATGGCTGATCTCCTCACCAAGTCTCTACTACTCAAATCAGTACCTTGGACATCGCTTAAATCTATTTTGGTGCATATTAGAGTAAAATATGTGAATACACACAATGCGTGCACCTAGCTACCTCTATGTAACCAAATGTGTGTGTTCAGCTTGGTTGCTAATTAGTTATTGGTTACTTAGTTGATATGTTGTTACAATTAACTTTAGAAGCTTGTACAAGGAATTATCTTGTATATACATCTCATATTGTAACCTCTCTTATTAGCAATGAAACTTCTCTTGAGGATTGTATTTCTCTTTCCATTACCCTTTGTTGGGTTAGTGCGTTTTTATCATTGTCGCCCACGAGTTCACCTTTCATGCAAAGAAATCTTCTTTAATTTAGAGCTCGTCGTAAATGTGAGGTAAAGAGAGAGTGTATGGTCATTTTTTTGAAAATCGAATGAATTTTATTTATTGTTTTAGGTTATATTTAATTTCTTTGGGAAAAAAAATTAATATATGTTCTAAATTAATTTATGATCATCTATAATGTCTTAATATGTAATAAAAATTTTATTTTTTCCGTATAAATAATATGCAAATTAAACAAATCACATCCTCATTCAATAACCTACAAATAATGTTAGACAAATTTTGGGATAAAGTGTAGTTGCAATATTTTAACTTTTTAACATTTCATCCCAAATACCCTTTAATATGCGGATCAATATTTTCTTTAATAATGTACGTAGATCATTATTTTGATAAAGGTTAAATATTTTCTTATATATATATATACTTTCTCCGTGCATGATAATTGGACTATCTTAATTGAGCACATCTATTAAAAAAAGTAGATGTGATGTATAAAAATAAGTGTATTAGTATAAAAAGCACATTTGATGTGATGTGTAAAAAAATAAAAATAAGTGTATTTGTATAAAAAAGTGAAAATAATGATTATAATTTTTCAATTTATATAAGTGGACTATTTATCGTGAACTATTGTTTAAGACAATATGGACCCGTTATCGTGGAAGGAGGGGGAGTAAATATTAGTGGAGAGGGAGAGAGGCCTTTGAGTGGAGACTGGTACTAATTCTTTACAAACTTAAAAGAAAGTGGAAAAATAGTAAGGAAATGATGACAAAATGCAAAGTTTTGAGGAAAGGCCAAATCTTTGTCTATTCATTAGTCATAATGGTTGTCTCCTCATGTGATAATGACAATCTTCCCTAATGGAGAACCCAAAAACCACCTAATACCTAACAAATTTTATTATTTATTTTTATAAATTAAAAAAGATTCTACTCTTCAATCTAATTTCTCAACAAAAAACAAAGCATACCAAGATTTGGGCAACTAAAAGATTGCATGGGCCAACTGATCCCCTTATTCAACTCCAACCTAAACCACACCATTAATTGTTAACTAAACCTCATATCAAAACCACTATTTCTTTTATTGTTTATGTTTCTAATTGTTTTATTTCATTAGTACATGTCTTCATTAATGTATATATGATATATAATACTCCTTTTGTCCCTTTTTTAAGTTTCTTGTTTCTTTTTATTGTTTTGTTTAAAAAAAATGTATTTATTTATTATTATATGGTTGACCATGTGTTGATTTTTGTATAAAATAGTGGAAAGTTGTGAAAAAAGTAATGAGAAGTTGTGAAAAAGTAATGTGAAGTTGTGAAAAAGGGTATTTGTTTATTAATATATGAAGTAATATTGTTGCTTTTTATGGAATGAGAAACTTATTGTGGAACATCCAAACAAGAAAAGTGAGAAATTTAGAGTGGAACGGAGAGAGTAATAAAAGTTACACACAATTATAATAGAATAACTGCATATCGGTTGTCAGTTGAGTTGAGAACAATAAAATGAAGAGAGAGAAAATAGAGAGGAACACACTTTCCCTTTAAATTGCAAAGAGAGACAAATGTGCAAAAATTATAAAAAATACATACTCAAAATGACTGTGCAAATATTTTAAAAATTACACACTTACCCCTTTTTATAATAAACCTAAAAAACCGTCCCTCGTAGTAACTGCCGCTAGAATGAAAATTAATTTCTGTCATATACTCTAAAAAATATACTAACAACATGAGCAATAAAAATAATTTCTTAATATTTCTTCCTTTGTGTATATCTTGCAATTTATCTCTTTCATCATTTCTTAAGATGTAACTAGACAATTTAGCCCTTAAACTTAGTTTTACTCCTTTAAGAAACACAAAATTAGTACTCCCTCCGTACCATAATTGTTTTCAAACTTTCCTTTTCCGTCCGTCCCACAATTGTTTTCACACCCTATAAATGGAAATTATTACTTTAACTTTATCCTCACAATTCAACTAATCTCATTATTTTAATAATATAACTTTACACAACACTCAACTTTTTTTAAAAGTTGTGCCATCCCAAAGGTGAAAACACCTCTGGGACGGAGGGAGTACAAGATAATTAAGGGACTGAGAAATGCATTAGGAGATTAGGTGACAAGAAATTCACCATAATTAATTCCATGGTCAAAGCATATTTCCTTTTCCAACACCTTTTTCACAAAAAATCAGCCCTCTCTTTCCCCTAATCTAAGTGTAAAAGAAGTGAGATTCCCGAGATAGTTATGAACTGATAGGACCATCCTACGCACAAACCACTAGTACACTATGCTTTTCCTACTTGTACATTGAAATCTACTAGGATGAGCCATACACATGCGCCATCATCCACTACCCAACCCCATTTGCATGCGTGTTGACTATTCACTATTTATGCAAATATTTCACCAACTTTTCTTTTTGCAGAGTAGAAATCACCCCTTTTAATTTCCCTCTTCTTCATGCCATATTGCATCAAACTAAAATCATCATTTCTTCCACATCCTTTTAACTAGTAACAAAAAATCTCCAACTCATAATTCTTGCCATAAAAACTTGAGAGCCATGAGGAATTTTTTACTCAACAATCCATGCATCGGATTGTCAATTTGCAGAAACAGAGGAGCTCTGCAGGTAGTGGAGATTGACGGCAACGTTATGGAGTTCAAAGCGCCGATTCTGGCGAAAGAATTGATGAAGAGTTTTGAAGGGTTCGGCATTAAATCATCAAGAAAATCTTGTCGCCTTCTCCCTCCAAATTTCGAGCTGCAGATGGGAAGAACATATTATCTTTCTCCTGTTAAAGGTCCTGACGAGGCCAAGAACAGGGCTTCACCAAAAGTCGAGCCCGAGACCAACACTACTGTGAAGAGAATCAAGGTCGTCATAACGAAGAAACAGCTCGAGGAGCTTCTCTCGAAGAAGACATCAATGGAGAAGATCATATTCGGGATCAATAAAGCGTGTTCGAGTGAGAATTGGAAGCCTAGTCTCATGTCAATTCCCGAAGAAAATGAGATGAGTTTGTAATTATAATTAGAGTAGGTCTTGCGTTAGATCGTCTCACGATGAGACGGGGCAGGGCAGGGAATAACTCCTTTGCGTTAATTTGTGCAACATCTCGCCATGAGACCGTCTCACACAAGAATTTGCGATTTAGGGGAAATTATATGAGGAATGATCGATGATGACATTACACTGATTTTGAGTTTTGTATACATGCAGTTATGATTTGAAGGTCATGACATAATCAGTTTAGTGTCATTAGTCTAGCAGTTTGATATACAGGAGATGGATGTTGTAGTTCAGGGGATTATAAACGTTATAAATGAAGTAGTACTAATTATGTGCTAATTGTATACTCTGAATCGCTATCTATCTTTTAACTTCTGCAACACATGATCCAAATCCATATTTCTTACCTCTTTCTTCTTTTGCTCTCCTCAAACTAAAACTAACTATTGTGTGTATAGTCTTTCAAAAAAAAAAACAAAAAAACTATTGGGTGTATTGTTGTGAATATAATCGAAATAATCGATCTCAATAAAACTTCTAGTAATCAGACCTTGAATAACTCCGATAAACACAAAATTACCATAAATAAAGAAATCAAAGAACAGGGAATTTACGTGGTTCGATCAAATTGATCTACTTCCACAGATGGGGTTGCTCACTTTCTCTAATATGAAGAATAATGCTTACAGATTACAAAGCTTTCTTTCTCAAAAATTTAAATTGTCAATTCTCACAGTATGTAATTCCTGATTTGAGTACGTATTTACAGACATATCTTTTAACCGTCTTTAAGCTATTAACCAATCAACGAATTTGCATGGTTATAACCGCCCAGAATAATTGTTCCGGTGTTCAATAGGATTGCTCCGCCAGCTGTCCAAATAAACGACTTTATCACTAAGTCGAAATCGTCTTCACATACTCTGTTGTCAGCTCAGGATATGATTCAGGATGAATGACTCAGGAAGTAGGTAATTTTAGCTCAAGACAATCTTCTCATGATAGCGTTTTCAGGTTTACTGAGTCTTCAATACAAGTGCCTTCACTGATCTGAACACTCAGGATGAGAGTCAGGATCAGTACACTCAGGTTCAGGAACAGTTTCTGTCAGGCTCAGGATGACACCTCAGGAATTTTCCTCCGGATCCAAAACATCAGGATCAGGATTCCTGACTAGATTTCAGTATCAAACTCAGCTTATCTTTACATGTGTATAGTACTAGATATTTAATGTCTATTTTAATACTCTAAAAATATTTTTTTCAAAGGCTCACTCTCACAGTTTTTGAAAAATAAAAATATTAGTTTAGAAGTTATTTTGTAGAGTTTCAGAGCAGACACTTAATATAAGAGGATGCATATAATGAAAGTTGTTTGTATATTTTATTATATTTTATAATAATATTAATTATTTTATTAAAAATTTATATTAATTTGATAGTAATATATGCTGCAAATAGTAACTGAATGAATTCATGAAAAAAATATGATTGAATCTTAACCTGGGATCTATGGAATTAGAGAGAACATCCATAACTACTTAAGATGGATTAGGGATCTAAAAGAGAAGTAAACACTAATCTAGCAGGGAAAATGTCTTTTATAGGTGCACATAAGTAGCCAAAGTCAAAATTGCAAAATAGTATTTGAAAATACTAAAAATCATATTTTTTCGTAAAAATCATCAACTGACACGGATTGAGCTGGTTTGGCTTGGCCTGGCCGGGCCATATCCATTATGCCCAAGCCTGTTGTGCCTAAGGGTACGTTTGTTTTGGGATTAAAAGGGTCGTGGGAAGTCATGATTTTGAAATCATGAGATGTGAAAATCTTGATAAATAGTAAAAATGTGTGTTTATTTTGGGATTTTAGTAGGGTAGGATGTTACTTTATGTCAAATCAAAGTGTGATAATGATTGATTTTATAGGTATAATAATAGGTATAATAGGTATTTTATGAGTGTTGTGTTGGAAAGAGTAATAATAGATTTAATATGTATTTTTAGGTGTGGATTGAGTTTGGGATGTGAAATCCGGATGTTACATCCAAACTCGTGTAGAGACTTGATCGCAAAGTCCTACGTCCATCCGTGCTAGTCCCAAAACAAACATACCCTAAAGAAATAGGCCTAGTTTGCATAATTCTAACCGGTTTGGGCATATTTGGCCTGATCCGGATCACTCTTCGTCCCTTAATGTAATTTTCGTGTTACTCGATCCCTATTTTTACAATTCGAGATCTCTTCTTACGTCTCAAGCTTGATTTGACTTGAATTATTTCTCAGGATATGGCTTTTAGATTGTTCAGCATTGATGCACAATACGCCATTCTTACTCATTTTTCCAAGATTGCATCATTTTTCATATAAATTGAGTATTTTCTACACAAAATGAATTAATAAACAAATTAATAATAATTAACATGACTTTAAATGTACCAAAAATATCTCAACATGCATAGAAATTAGCATAAAATAGATGCATTGAAGCCCTATTTAGGTTATAATATTATTGAAGTATACATACTAAAATAGTTGGATTGTACATGCTTCGAACTTGAAATTCCACCCACTTGCAAGTGGCAACTCGATCAGTTATAGCTAGTCGGAAGTCTCATTTGTAATTATTTTTTGGTCACATAATACACAATTAATTCTGTTTTTTTATTTACAAATGTTATTAATACAATATTAAAAATCATATATAATGCGTGCTTGTTATTTTTTTATTTATATATCTTTCATGCATTTCGTTATAACAATAATATATACACACACGAAGCTTGTTGAAGTAAGTAATGATTGGAAAACACATATATGGTGAAATCAGCTCTTTGTGAAATAATAACTTTTTAAACATGAACGGGTAGTTTTATTGTGCACTATGCAATTCAAATATATATTTTTTAATAAAATTATACAAAAATAATTGAAGAGTCACACATTGTATTATTAAAAAATATATTTTTGAGTAATATATAACACGTGTAAATTTTCAATAACAAATGATATAACTTTTTAAAAATAACTTGAATTGCATGGAACTAGACTATGGCTTTTAACATATACAAATACAATTATATGTACAATGAATTTTGTTTATATTATATATATGTATATTTTAATAATTTTATTAAAAATATAATAATTTAATACTAGTACGTAATACTATATGATCAAAAATAAATATCTACTCCATCCAAATTTAGTATGTACTCCATGTCCTAAAATAAAATAAAACACTTTATCTTCATCCTGAAAATTTTAATATCAGTGACTTTATTTTAAATGGAGTCTATTATATTTATTCCAAAATAGCCTCAACATATTTAATTTACACACAAAAAGTTAATACTTTTTAAAACTCATGTAGAGAAAAATAAATCATATTTAATAAAAATAGACAGAAAAAATCAAAAGTGAGCTACATAATTTAAAATAACTGATTCTCCATGTTTGAATTCAAAACTTAAACTTAAGATCATGGTTATATATGTTGTAATCGAGAGAAAAGCGCAAGCATAAAGAAAATAACACAGAGTTTGGTAACCCAGTTCGCCACAGAGTGACTACGTCTGGGGGCGCCCAAGCCAGGAGAGTATAAATTATATCTGTCGTAAAAGTGTTTACAATATATTGAGATGTATAGAATACAATGGGAACGATACAATATATAAGAGTACCTAACCCAAGCATCTAAGTCTTGTTGGCCTAAAGCCCACTGGACTATAATCTAATAATATTATGTCCATACAATAATATAATATATTATGAATATATTATAACAATATACGTTTTCATCAATATTAACTAGATCGTATTAAAAATAATAAACAAAAGATCTATATTAGACTGGTGTAATACAATATGGGTGCAGAGATACGATATTTTTCAAAATTGTAAAATACGATTAATCAAGAATATGTTTATTTATATTTATTTTTATTATGTATAATAATCTATATAAGTCATAATAAATTAAAAATATAAAGAAAATTCATTAAATATGCAACAAAACAACACTTAAAATTAATTATTATCAACCTACATAAATCAAAATAAAAAGTTCAATCTAAACGAAGTACCACATTGTCGAATTAGGTTACATTAAATAACAAAGTTTAATTAAAATAAATACTTTCTCTGTTCATAAAAATGTGTTCATTTATTTGTACGTAATTTAATACGATGTGTTGGATAATTACGAGATATTTGTGAGATTTTTTATGAATAAAATAATTATTTATGAAAAATATGTCTCATATATTTCCTATGTATAATGGCATTTTTTTGTTTAGTTTTAGAAATTATTATTAAGTTATACATATAATTATTTATAGTTTAATACTAAGTGTTAAAATATTATAAAAAATTATCCTAAATTTTTTAAAATTTTGCAATATGTATTGATACACGTGTCCTTATACATAGATACGCTTATCCATTCTATTTTTTTTTTTAAAAACGGATATACTCTCTCCGTCCCCTTGTAAGTTGCTGTTTTCAGAACCGGACCGAACCGACCGGTCGAACCGGGAACCGGTCACGGAATCGGTCCGATTACACCCAAAAAATCATTTTTACGGTTGAACCGGTCAAACCCGCTCAAAACCGGTCAGAACCGCTCAAAATCGGTTGAACCGGCTATTTTTTTTAAAAATATTAATATTTTTTTTTTTGTTTGTCTTCTTAATACTAAACAAATCAAAAGTCAAAAACTTATTTTTCACAAAAAAAAAATCTTAACAGGGAAGTATTAAAAAGAAATTAAAGAAAACCTACTTTGATTGAGTTATTTTGTCTGTTTTGTATTTTGTGTTGTTATTTTATGATTCTATTGTATTTATTTAATTTTATAAGTGGATATTTATTTTATTTAACATAAAAAATATTAAAAAATAAGTATAAATTATTTTAACGGTTGAACCGCCGATTCAACCGGTTGGACCGGTTGAACCGTGAATCGGTGTCCTGTCCAATTTGATCACCGGTCCGATTATGAAAACACTGATTTATACCTTTTGAACACGAGTATTAAGAAGTGTATAAAAATATTAGAGAAAATATACAAAAATGCTCAATTTCATTTGAGCATTTTCTATTTTGGACCTCTAACACAAATCTTTTAAATTTATCCAAATTGAAGGAGAAATGGTCATTGTACCTTTCTTCCCTCCATTCAAACACTCTCATTCCAATCACTTAATCAAATACTTAAATTAATTATTTTCCTAATTAATCACACATTTGGTGAAATCCGGCGACGAGGAAGTCGACGGCACCTTTCTTTTTTCGGTTGACGCCAGGGGACGGGTAAATCCACCGGAATTTATGGAAATCGAACACCACCGTACACCGGAAAAATCAAAGCCCACCTCGAAGCTTTGTACACTGGAAACTATGGCCGCTGTATGCCGGGAATTGGAGGCCGATTCTCTAGCCATTTCCGCCGTTAAAATCCACCGTCCATACAACCACGCCGGAAACCACCGTCCCTACTTAAAGCTCCGCCGCTGCGATTGCTCACCGTCGAACGCTCCACCATTGCGCCACTCAACCTCAAATCGCTGCCTCCAGTAATGACACAAACTTACCCCTGTTTCGCCGATTCTTGCCGCGACTCAACACATCCGGAAATTGTGAAGCTGCCACTACTCCACTCCTCTCGCCGCCGTACACAGCCTCTGTCCGTCGCCAGGGCAGCGGCGGCACCTCGATAGGGCTTTGCAATTTCATATCTCTGGCGGCTGGGGAAGACTTCGAAGGGGATAATTAATTTCAGATCTCCGGCGCTCTGGTCTGGGAATGATTAAAGGATAAGTTAATGAAGGGAAGCTCCACAGCCATTCGTCAGAAATCGTCGCCAGAAATTGAAGAGGGAGAAAACCTCAACAGTCGTCGCTAGAAATCGTTTCAATTCACCGCCTTCAATTATTGTAGCCTCCAATCGATCGGAACTAATGGAATTCACCGTTGAGAAATTGGGGATGACGGCTTCGACAGCAATTATAGAAGACGGCTGATTCATGCTTTGGCGGTGGAAGTTCGGAGCTCCGGCGATTGTGGCATCGTGATGAAGAAGAGGGATGAGGGCAGTGCATGTCTGGGCGTTTTTTATTTTTATTTTTGGTTAATGTAGATTAAGGCCAACTGGATGTGTGTTTGGATTGGGAATAAGAAAGTTAATTGGTTATAAACTAAAAATAAGAAAACAAGGGTATTAATGTATTTTTATCTTTCTTTTGGTCAAAATTGAGAGTTTTGTAGAAATAAGACAAAAAAAAAAATGCCCATATAAAAAAGGCAATTATGAAATTGTCCCAAAATATTAATCTAGTACAAGTGATGTGATGAGAAAAAGTGAAAAAGTAAAGGGAATAATGTAAGCAGTATTGAAAAAAATAATAAAGAAGTGAATAGTAATTTTCTTAAAAGGTAAAAAAACAAATGAGTAACATATAATGCGAAAAAATGGCAAAATGAGCAACTTATAGTGGAACAGAGGGAGTAACATTGTTGATAAAAGGAATCACGCAGACAATTAAGGAATAATCAATTATGCTTAATTGAAAATTAAAGTGAATCTCAACCATGATGAGATGATGGACGAGCAAGAGAGGGTTAAGTCAGCAAGCCCACGTGGTCAAGTTTAAGCTGCTCGCCACCTTGCTCACCCTACATCCCGAAGATGTATGTTTCACCAATGAGCCAAGGGAATAAGAACCAAATGCTGCTCGCCTAAGCTTCACGCCCGACCACATCAGATGTCGACGAGACAACCAACCACACCCAACCAATGGGGGCAAGAGTGGATGCACACCTGGCACCCCACAAGGAAACGAGCAGGTTAC
This sequence comes from Prunella vulgaris, assembly GCA_026898435.1. Classification (NCBI taxonomy): domain Eukaryota; kingdom Viridiplantae; phylum Streptophyta; class Magnoliopsida; order Lamiales; family Lamiaceae; genus Prunella; species Prunella vulgaris. The sequence goes on along the minus strand of JAPKLY010000358.1, from coordinate 333,967 downwards.
AAACCCATCCAAGTGAAGGACATCTGCCCCATTAAAGGTTGCTCGTCCAAGAGGAAGTCGGTCCCCTAGGGAGGGAGACCAATAAAGAAGCGCAGATTAATCTTTTAGAAGAGAATTAATGGGTTTAAAGTATTAAATAGTGACAAATGTAGGACACTTGTCACTATATTAGACTAAGTGACTTATTTAAATACCACCTCACCCATGCAAGGGTATAAATATAAGAATTGTATACATTTGTAAAAATTCCAATATCTTTCTAAGAAAGACATATTACACATTTTCTCAAACTACAGCTCTCTTGCATCTTCGCACTATCAATTTAGATTATCTTTCAAGATTATTGTTTGAGTGATTAATTTGAGATAAACAACCACATAATCACTCAATTGGAATTAGTCCATAACAATCATATATCTTATTGGGTTCAAATTCGATCGACGCAAATCACACTCGCACATGTATTCCTTGCATTTGGGAACTACAGGCCTATAATTTTTAAAGAATCTATGCAATTGAGGGGAAAAAAAAGAATATCAAAATAGAATAAAAATATTTATGCTAAATTCGCATATGATATATATATATATATATATATTAAATAATCATTGGTCATTAGAAAATTATAATAAAAATAATCGTGTGACAAACATGCATTTTATATAGTAGTATAACTTTCTTTATTGATGCTTAGAATCCGTATTTTATGGACACATTGTTACAGGAAATACAAAAAACATTACATATTAATTTTACACAACCAAACGTGATCCTAATTTAATTAATTAATGTGGACATCGATAACTTTCCTGTCTACTTTAGTCTTGGGCACAGAAATGTAAAGAACTCCATCCTTCATCTCTGCTTTCACTTTGGTGCTATCGCACTCATCAGGAAGCTGCAACCTCGTCCCATACGAGCTGTAACTCCTGCTCGACCACTCATCATCATCTTCTTCTTTCTTCCTCTCACCCCTGATCACCAGAACATTGTCCTCAACACTAACTTTGACATCTTCTTTCGACAGTCCGGGCATGTCGAATCGCATCTTGATCTCGTTTTCGTCTTCGCTCACGTCCCACGGGGCTCGAATATTATTGTCCCCTCTTGCTCTGGGAAACCACCTTGCATCGTCGAATAGAGTGTCCAACATTTGCCGCATTGGGGACATTGTGTCTAATAACCCTGCAAGCAATTAATTGGACATAGATCATCTTTTTGTTAGTACCAGCTTGTGCTCACTAATCCCTACATATAACTTTAGATTTTGACAAAGGATTTTTTAGAAGCGTCCCCTGCATGGAATTAAACCGCTGGATTCATTCTATTGTGAATTTGGAATCACTACATTACTAGAAATTATTGCATTACTAGACATAACACTGGCAAATAAATCTTTGTATTTGAAATTTATTCATTCATCTCAAATTTGAATTAATTAATTATGCAACACTTGCTAGTTTAATTTATATCTATTTCGCCCAAGTATTTATGTATACGAATCATATGATACAGAAGAAATAAGATTAGAATATATTTATATAAAAATAACTAATAATAAATTTATCATAAAACAATTTCAAAGGCATTGTACATAATATAATATTACTAATCTAGAATTTTGCTACTTCAGATAAATTTTTTTATATTTCTAATCTAAAAATAATTTCATAATAAATATATCGATCATTGCCTATTTTTATATAATATAGTTTGCCATTAAATTAGTTAGTGAATATAATATTTAAAATATTAATTAAATAAAATAAACGAGGTCGATCATTTTAAATGATATTAATAAATATTTTCATATGAGCAATATATATCTTATATAAATCAAAGTAACTCCAATTCTCCGGTTCGTTATAGAATCGAAAAATAAAATGTCAGTACAAATTTAGCTAAAAGCACTAACTAACAATTGTATTCGTATGTTAAAGCATACGCAAAGTACTCACCGAAAGGGGATATATCCGCAGCCACGCGACGGGGCCGCCGTTCCACGGCGGTGCTCTGGTTTCCGCCGCCTTGAGCGTTGGTAACATGTTGAACGTCGACAGCTGAATCTTTGCCATCGGCGGTGGCCTGAGCTCTGATAAGGGGTCCTGGCTTTCTGCTTAACTTGCATGCAGAAGGGAAAAACAGAGAGCAAGGACCTGCAATAGGCACTCTGTTTGGAAATCCGACGGACGCAAGTGGAGCACTGCCCAAGGTTTTAGCTGCCATTGATGATTGAAATTGGAGCTCGATTTATCACAGGAGATGATAGATTCTAAGTAGATTTTGAGTTGGATTCTGATTGGTGTGGTTCGAAGCATGAGAGAGTGATATGTATAAAGAGGAGAGAGAAGGGTGTAGAGGGATCTTGAATGTTGCTGAAATTGCTAATTTCTTGAATTTTTTATTTTATTCTGCTATATTCTCGAAGGATCGGTCATGTGTACTATTCCAAATAGTTGGGCCTTTTTAGTTGGGCTTCGTCTTAAATTGGAGCCCATAAAATGGAATATTCAGTTGGAGCTAAGAAACGGAATATTCATTCGTAATAAAGGTCGGTACTCCCTCCCGTATCAATTTTCACAATATGAAACAATACATTTTTTAAGAAAAATAAATTTTATATATAAAATAGTGGTATATGAATAAATATGTGTATATGTTTATAAGTGTACACGTAAATTAATATTTCTTTTTTTAGTAGTGTATAAATTTATATGTGACGTCCAAATAAAAAAGTGTGCAAATTTCTGGGACAGAGGCCGTAGTTATTAAAAAATGGTTATACACAATTAATTATATAAAGAAAAAACTCTCATTGATTGATTAATTTATAGTAGTACATTAGTAATAAGAGTAGGTATTATGTGAGTAATACTCACGGGAATAATTTCGTGAACGACATATTTTATTTCACGCAATAACACACATTTTGGTGTATAGTGTTAGTTCATATGCACTGTAGTATTAGTTCATATGCAGTGGGTGTTAGTTCATATATAATATGATTTTAGTTCATTCACTGTGACATACAACGTGTGGTATTTATTCATATATAGTATAGTTTTAGTTCATATACATTGTCGTGTTAGTTCATATACAGTATTTTATGTCATTTATCTCTAAAAAATCAAATATTAAAATACTTAAAATAAATTATTGTTCACCATAAAATTTACTGCCTGTATCATTCAATTTATACTTTTCCTAGTAATAAAGGCATTGGTAATAATTTATGTCACGCTCATGCTATTTACTTGTACTGTATCATGCTCATGATTAATACTGCAGAGTAATTATTACTTGTCATAAATATAGTGAAAAAAATCAGCTATCGATACTAAGATTAGGTAGGAAATTTAAATAATCTAATATATATTTTAAGTAATTATTCTCCCCATGTTAAATATTTAATTGCTGGTTCGAGTTTAACTTTATTTTTTTCACTAACAAGCTCCATGTGCATCAATCATTGCCATACTCAAATTGGACATGAGGCTAGCTAGAATTTATATCCATAAATATAATTGTTCCGGACAAATTTGTATATTTGTCTTTTAAAAAAAATACTAATTTATGTGCATTTATAAAAATATACATATTTATTTATACGTTGTTCCTTCTGTCTCATGTCTATAACTGTCAAATGGCCCATCGGCCCGACCCGATTCGTTTCTTTTCGGGTATGCGAATATAATAATAGTAAATATAAAAAAATAATATCATTTTGTGTAAATATGTGACTATTGTGAAATAAAATTAATGTAGTGATTCTCATTTATAAAGTGTGCAAAGTATTGTGGGACGAGAGTACTATTTTACTCAAAAATTATATTCCCTCTATTTCAAACTACTTTGAACAAGAGAATTTGCACACTTTTTAAGGAAATATTGTGTAACGAGTAGAAAATTAAGGGTGATGTGCAAAATTATATTATTAAAATAATAAAATTAGTTGAATTGAATGTAAAAAATAGTGACATTTTGTGTAATTAATATATAAATATTGTGAGTATAAAATTAAGACATTGATTTTTATTTATATTATTAGGGTATACAAAGTGATGTGGGATAAACTAAAAGAAAAATTTATTAGTATTGTGGGATAAAGAGAATATTTAGGGGGCATTTGATATAATGGTAAGAAATGAAAAGAGTATGAAATGAAAGTTATAGTTCTCAAGAAATTGAACTATAGTAGATTATTTAGTTTTACACACTATAACTTTGATTACCATTAGTTACATTCAAAGTTATCCACCAAACATTCCCTTAGTTTTTTATTTTATAATCAACCATGTGTATAATTTTTTTGGGAGGGAGAGTTGAGCAAACTAAGTAGATCTAGAATACTTGATCCTAAATATTTAGAGAGATTGCATAGCATAAAAATAATGAATTCAATAGTGTTGAATTTTAGGGGCATGGCAAGTTGGCGACCTAGAAAAATGCCCTAAAAAGGGAAAACGTAAAGAAGAATAAAGCGCATGCAGTTTCATCTAATAGTAAAAAAGGATAGGGAAGGGGAAAAAGAATAAGCATGGTGAACTTGGCGCATTACTCACCTCGCCTCAAACAGATATTGCAGGAATTTTGGAGCACACGGTTTAAAATATACTCCATTTGTTTTATTTTTTATTTTTTTCAAAAAATATTGTTCACTTTTTATTATTATTTTCATTATTTTTTACATTATTTTTATTACTTTTTATTTTTTTCATTATATCACTTATACTTTTTTCATTTTTACCTTAATTCGTGTGCCTAAACGAATAACTTATACCAGGACGGAAAGGGTATATAAAAATACTTCTTCCGTTCCAAATATTTTTACACATTTGAAATTTCACGTAATTTAAAAAATATTTTTTTTAAAATAATATAATGACATGATAAATATCTGTAAAATTTTAAAAGTGAGCATGCAAATTAATATATATATTTTTAATTGTATACAAATTAATATGAAACAATCAAATAAGAAAAATATGTAAATAGCTTTTAAACAGGGAGTATAAATTAATATAAATGTATAAATATTGTGAAAGCTAAATTTAATGAAAAAAGAATTAGTACAAAAAATATTGGTGAGACATTCCTGCTAAAAAAAAAGATAAGCAATTTGGGGAACAATATTTATTAAAAGATTCTGTCTTCTCTGCACAAAATGCATCTTGCAATTTAATATATGGTGAAATATGAAAAATAATACTCTTTTTGTCCTGTTATAAGTTGGTTATAATTTTTTATATTAATATTAAAAAGGATATAAAATATTGATATAGTATATATGAAAAAAAAAATGAGAATAATATAAAAAGTACTGTAAAATTATAACAATAATATATATACAGATATATCAACCTCGATTATTTTCATGATCTCATCATAAAAAAATAATACTCATCTTCTTCATCATCTAATCTAATCTCTGCAAATGGCGATCCCCAGAACAACATTCTATCCTACGCTTTCTCTGCCAAAATCATCAACTACCATGTGAACCCATTACTCTGTTTCTTCATAAACACCCAAAAAGGAAAAAAATAAAAGAAAAGGAATTATTTCCACATTTTTCTTTCCACAGCTTTCATCACTCTCGAGAATTTAAAAAAATAATAAAACATATTCCCTCATGCTTGTCTCCAACTCTTTCTCTTTCTGACACATCTACCATCTTTTTTTTTTATTCAATCCTTTTATGTTTTTCTCCATCATAATCTTTCCCATTCTATAAGAAGCAGACTATAGGAAACGTCTCCATTCATAATGCAGCTACTGCTATAAAGTACATTGCTTTGTTAGATACTGTTCCCCCTTTAAATTGTATAAACATCATTGTTATTCATCAAATCTCCATTTTAACTACACAAAACAAAAGTTAAAATTAAACTCCATGGGAAAAAACAGGGGAAATTCCTGGTTGAATGCAGTGAAGAAGGCTTTTAGATCTCCCACAAGCGATGATGAGAAGAGAAGCATCAGGAGAAGGGAAGAAAACGAGCACGAAGAAGATGATCAAAAGGTAAATTTATGATTCACCATTTGAATTTCTTGATTACATTTTCATGCACTCCACGTGTTTGTTCAAATGCCGCAGAAGGGAGGAACGAAGAGGTGGATATTTCGCAGGCATTTCCCTCTCGAAACAACAATTCAGCACAGTGCAGCAGTATTCTGCAGTGGGGATGAAAATATGGTAAGAAAGCAGCCAAAAATTGATGTTTCTGAGCAGAGGCGTGTGATTGCTGTGGCTATGGCGACGGCGGCGGCGGCTGAGTCTGCTGTTAAGACTGCACAGGCTGCTGTTGACATTATTCGCCTCACTAAACCTTCCCTTTCACTCGAGGAAGATAAAGCTGCTGTTGTTATTCAGACTCTCTTCAGGGGTTACCTGGTAATTTAACATGCTGATGATGATGCATTTTTTCTTGGATTTGCTGATTAATCTTCACACATTCTTGCATTTTCATTTGAGATATGTGTGTGTGTGTGTAGGTTATAATATTTAAAATTGATTTAAAATTTGTAAACTTGATATGCTGATGATGATGCATTTTTTCTTGGATTTACTAAAATTGATTTAAAATTTTGGAATAACGAAGTGACTACAATTTAACATGTACCCTTCTTAAGGCAAGGAGAGCTCTCTTGGCATTGAAAGGTGTAGTGAATCTGCAAGCACTAATAAGGGGTCACAATGTCCGAAAGCGAGCGAAAATGACTCTCCAGTGCATCCAATCTCTCGTCCGAGTCCAAGCTCTCGTTTGCGATCAACGTAGGAGGCTTTCGTATGAAGCAACGAGCTTAGGCTCCATGTTTAGGCAGGAAAACGGTGGGAGGAAGTCCAGTGTGAGTATTTAAATGCATCCCTTTTGCTTCAGCCTACTTTTTATTCATACTGGTTTTAATTATTTTGATGTTGCAGTCAAGAAATGGGATTAAAAATTTAAATAAGTTGGATGTTAATCCAAGTGAAGTTGAGGAAATACATGCTCTAATTCAGAAAGCCAAAGAGTGCTCTCTCAAACAGGGCACAACACTTGCTCATGCCTTGTCTCAACAGGTTTTTAACCCCTCTCTCATTGTTCTAATTGCTTTCTTTCTTTCTTTTTCACCAAACCGACCACAATAATTACTTTGGTCGCTTTATATAAATTTAAGATGATAATGATAATTAGTATCACTAATGGCGTAGAGCTGTTATACGAGCCGAGCGAGCCCGAGTAGTGCCAGACTCGGCTCGGCTCGTTGAGCTTATCAAGTCGAGCCGAGCCTAGCTCGTTAAGCAAACGAGTATTTTTTTTAGCTCGGCTCGACTCGTTTAACACTTCGAGTCGAGTCGAGTCGAGCCCTTAACGAGCCGAGTCGAGCCGAGCTCACGAGCAGCTCGTTTATTTTAACGACAATAAAGCTAAAACTATCACCAATTCACCAGTACGAGTGATTTGAGAATATGAATTGTATTATTATGTAAAATATTAATATTTTATACCCTAAATTATACTCCCTCCGTCCCATAATTGTTTTCACACTTTCCTTTTTCGTCCGTCCCACAATTGTTTTCACACTCTATAAATGGAAACTATTACTTTAATTTTATCCTCACAATCCAACTAATCTCATTATTTTAATAATATAATTTTACACAACAACCTACTTTTCTTAAAAGTTGTGCCATCCCAGAGGTGAAAACACATCTGAGACGAAGGGAGTATAATATTTATAAAATAACCTCTATTTTTCGAGCCTACCGAGTCGAGTCGAGCCGAGCTCGTTAAGCAAACGAGTATTTTTTTCGGCTCGGCTCGTTTAACATATCGAGCCTTAACGAGCCGAGCTCACGAGCGGCTCGTTTATTTTAACAGCTCTATGAATCACTATGAATTTAATGATTAATATCCTTTTGTTATTATATTTTTATAATCTCATTCCTATATAATAAATATCACCCACCCTCGTTATCCCGTCAAACAGCCCCTCAATTTCTTCAAAATTTAATTTTATATGTACATAATTTGGTTAATTTGATTCAAAATGGTCACAAGCCATCGAATAATTTAAATGCCCACCCTTATTGAATATGTATACTCATTTGATTGTTTTTTTTATGTATAGATGTGGACATCAGATCATGAGGATGGTTTTTCAGACAAATATATCCATCGAAGGTTTAGAAGAGATGGCAACTTATGCAACCAAAGATATCCAATCAAGACCGTTGAAGTTGACAAATCATCAAAGCCTTACTTATACAGACCACACGATCAAAATCATCATGATCCACCGTCTGCACTGTACGGGAAACGGCTGAGTCTCTTTGCTGAATCTCCCAAAACTCCATCATCCTCATCCAAGAAAACGTCCATTTCTGGGAGCCCTTGTTACCGAAATAAGTACGAGGCAGCTGAGACGCCTACTTCGCGCTCGTTTTACTTGCACAGAATGAGCATGAGTGAGAATTCCTGCCCGTTGCCTAGACCGAACTATATGGCAGCCACTGCATCAGCCATGGCTCGAGTGAGGCCACATAGCACGCCTAGGCTCAGGCCTTCGAGTCCTAATCGAGACCAAACTGGTTCGGCTAAGAAACGACTATCGTTCCCCGTTCTTGACGAGCAAAGATCTAATCAGCCCTATTATGGCACAGAATAGATTTTCTGTTACACAATGATATAAAGTTACATTATTTAGATAAAATGCTATGCAGTGCAATTAATCACATTTTTATAATCTCATGATTTCTCTTTAGTTACTCTGCATACATGTCATAATGTATGGTGTAACAAAAAATATTAGATTATATTATTGTAGATTCTTATTGTAATGTGGCTAACTTTGGAAGTAATCAAGATGGGAGTTATCAAACATAAATTAGAATGTAATATAGTGATAATTAATTAGGGCTGATGAAAAATCTTGTAAAGGAATTAAAAACTTATGTCTGGCAGTATCTATGATCGTGAAAAAAAGAGTGTACTAACCTTTTTAGGAGTTAGAATCATTTTTCTCTATTTTTTTTTTTTTTTTGTTTAATTGCAATTAAAATCACAATATTCTTAAAAACTGCAATCTAATCTAATCATAATATTTTTATTTAATATTTACAAATTAAATATTACTTTAATATTTTATTGTAATTCGAGTTGTTGTTCAAAATGATGTGACATATACATAACAATTAATTGTGTTAATATGTTCAAATTAGTTCGAACGACAGTGCATATTTAATTATGATTTTTTAGGCATACAGAAACTTGCCTTTCGGTTAAAATTGCAAAAAAGATATTATATGGAAGTTTTATATGCAAAGATTCAATATTTTAGATTAGATTGCAAAAATATTATATTTTAATTTAAAATTAATTGTATTATTTTTTTAGATATTGTTGTTTGAGAGGAGTCTTTCTCAACTTCAAAAATTGAAAATATTTTATATTACACCCTCCGTCCCGGAACTACTTTTATAGTAGTTTCGGGCACGCGAATTAAGAAAAAATAAGTATGTGAGTGTAAAATTAAATAATAAAATAAAAAAGTGTATTTTATTGATTTTTGTGAGTGTAAAAAAATTCTTTTTTAAGTGTATGAAATTCAAATAAGAAAAGTGTGAAAGTAGTTTTGGGATGAAGGGAGTATAAATTATGAGTATATGCTATGTGTATTTGATGATATTATAAATTATACATGCGTTGTTTCTCTTATAAGCGTTAAATGTAGAAAAATGTAACTTGATAATTTGTAACGGGGGGATCCGATGACAAGAAGAGGGAACACAAATTCTATGGCCAATTATTAGAGAAACGAAAAGGTTACTTGATCGTATAACATCTAATACATTATAATTGAAATGTTATATGGTGCATCAAAAGATGTACAAATGTATGCTTTATATAAGTGGAATCCTTAATTTATACACCTTTATGCACCACTATAATGCCTTTCACGTTGTTCTACACTCATGTAGCTCCTCTTTAGGACAAACTTGGATACATTTTATTATTTTCCATAATTAATTTTCACAATCTTTTACCACATTAATTTGGAATTATGATGGTTCATTGATTTAATTTTTTTTTTTTAACATATCATACGTTTAGATTATGGAATACAAATGTTCTCATTTGGTTTTATTATCTATTAACAAATTACTTACATGAACATATATTTTTATAAAATTAAAAAGTACCGGTAAATGATTTTTTAGTGTGAAATAAAATGCCTTTTCGCTTATCAAAATCTACGTCTCAATTTTAAGGCTGCTTTGCATCTAATTTCGGGTTTTAAAATGAAATAAATAAATAAATAAATGTATGTTCGTATTCAATTTTTCAAGAAAAATAAAAGATAGTATCAATTTTTAAAAAGCGTACGGTCAATTTTTTACTGAAATTATTAGTTGAGTATTTTTATGTTTTTAATAAATTTGACTAAAATTTGATTAGGATGCAAATGTATTTAATACACATGGAAATAAGATTCGTATGTAATAATTTGACTCAATTCTAATTGTCAATAAATGGATAATTTGGGTCAAATCATAATTTGACTTAAGTCAAAAGTGACACACATGGATTCTATTTTCTGTGTGTATTAATTACACACATAGTACTTTGTCAATTTATAAATTGTTGAAGTATTTGACTAATATAATTTATATGTTTTTTTTTAATTAATCATAATATTTTTTAAAATTTTAATTTTAATAGAAAAAAATATTTTTATTTTTTATGTTGAGATAGGAGTTGTGGAATTGTGGCCGAGTCCGGAGTGAATCAAATGGGTAGGAGAAGAGGTGGTGAGAAAAATAAATTAAAATATTTCAACTTATTTTTTTGTAGTTTAAAATGTAAGAAATTTATTTTAAAATTTTATAAATCATCAAAACTCATAGATTAATTTTTAAATTCTAAAATAATTTATAGATTAATTTAAAAAGCTTATAAATTCACTCATACGTCCCCAAATTTCCTATGACTATCCATATTATTACGGTATGGGCCAATCAAAGGCTTTTATTAATCGAAGTCCTAATGAAATGGGCTTAAAACTCATCAAATAATCGCTATAGCAGCCCATTTCACTTGAATATAAAAAAAATGTAAGTCTCATGTGCACCAGTGTACTACAATTCAAGTTCATTTTTAAAAAGTTACACAATTTATTACTGAAAAATTACATAAATTATTACTGAAAAGTTATACTATAAAAGATACACTTTTCAGTAATAACATGTATAACTTATCAGTAGTATTTTGCAAGGGTGCAAATGACGCTTGGCGGTCGGCGGGCGGTCGAGTCCCGCCAAGCGCCAAGACCGCCTAAGCGGTGCCTAGGCGTCGTCTTGGCGGTGCTAAGGTTTTTCTATTTTATTTTTTATTTTTTATTAATATTAATTTTTTAAAACATATATTAATAAAAATATAGATTATAGATAAATTATAAATTTAAAACATAATTAATAACTATTCCAAAATATAAAAAGTCAACAAAATGTTAAAAACTATCATAATACGACATAGAACAAATAACTTATGAAATAGTTCAATTAAACTTTCATTTTTAAGTAATTTAGTAAATTAATTTTTATTTTTTTCATTTTAGTTTTAACTTTTAAGTTGAAATAAAAATTAGAAAAATAAGAGTAATGATCATCTAGGCGGTGTCAAGACGGCCTCGGCGGCTGCCTAGGCGGTCTCGGCAGTGCCAAACGTATTGACGGATTTTTCTCGGCGATTTGACCTTGGCGTCGGCGGCCGAGGGCCTTCAAGCGCCTAGGCGGTCTCGGCGACCACCATTTACATCCATGATATTTTGTGTAACTTTTAAAAAATGAACTTGAGTTGCACCGTGTAATTGGTGCATAGAAGACTAATTCACTAAAAAAAAATGAGCTTGTCGAACTCACTAGTCCTCTAATCTCAAAACTACTAGAGGGTAAAAATGTGTAGAATGGTAAAAGTTATAGCTAACGTCATTGTTTAATAAAACCCAAAGATAAGTATACATATCTACATTAATGAATGTTTAACATAATATAATGCACTAGATATTTTATTTTTAAAGTCAAGAGTACTCCTATTCATAGTAACTTAAGCAAACGACTTCACGAAGAGGAGAATCCTAATCCTTGCATTCCAAAATTATTTTCATATGTAAAATAAAATACATATTAAAAAATATAATTTCATAAGAAAGTTAAATAAAAAATAATATTTTATTAATTTTTCTAAGTATAAACTTTTACTTTTTTTAATTCAAAATTAACATTAGAATAGTAAAAAAAATGTAATAATAATCTCAGTATAGAGGTAATAGTATTTATAAGAATACTATCTATAAGAAAAATGCACCAGTGCGTTTGCTTCAAAGGATAAAATTATTTATCCCTCCAAAATATGCATCAGATGATTTAGATTGGATGTAATTAATTGACAATTAATATTATTCAATTAAGATAATTATTATTAATTAAAAATATACTTTGAGTTTGCACCGTATAATTAGAATGGATGTATATAAAAAATTTGTGTCAATTTAAAATATTGCATCTTATAATAAAATCAAATGTCAAATATTTAGAGCGAGAAATTAAAGAACATTGTGTGGCTTTCAAATATTTTCTGACATTTTTAACATTTGGTTTAGATTCGAGATCTAAAAGTATGCTCTATTTTTTATTTTAAAATTAAATTTCATAACATAAGAGCAATTTTTTTATCGGTTAATTCTATATAAATACACCACATTTTACTCAACTTTAAATTTAATTCTGAGCTTCATGATTATTATAAAAACTTTCAACCTTTTAAAGAGTTTTAATTCGATACATATTTTTTTCTGGCCAGCAACTGATGACGTGTCTCGCCAGAGCGAGTGAAATGTTGCCACGCTTGCGTACACGTGTGAAGTTATTTTTTTATATTTTTTTTATCCACATCAGATATTATACATATAAAAAAATAACAAAATTTTATATTAAAAAAATATTTTTTTTGAATGAGAAACACCATGGAAAAAAACGTTTTCCACTATATTTGAGAGGGACTTGAAGCGACACTCAAAACCCTTGACAAAATCACCCAAAAATCTTAGGTTTTGATATGATGTGGAAAAAAAATATAAAATATATAAAAATAATTTCATATGTGTACGCCAGTGTGACAACATTTCATGCTCCGGCGAGACACGTCATCAATTGCTGGTCGTAAAAAAAAAAATATCGAATTGAAACTTTTTTTAAAGGTTGAGATTTTTTATAATAATAGTGAAGTATGAGTTTAAATTGAAAGTTGAATAAAATGTGGCGTATTTATATAAAATTAATCCTTTTTTTATGAATCAATTCATACAGAAACTCCCTTTAATCGATAGTAAAATTGTTTTCATGAATTAATCGGTTATTGGACGGATAACGAAAACAGGGAAACATTGTTTGGAGTGTGGTGGTCGGGGAGTTGCAGCCCCCACTTCCCCTCTTTAGCTTTGCTCCGCCACTGTATAAACGGACATGCCCCATCCAAATATGGAAACACCAGAAATGCAGCTGTTTTCAACGAATTTACACTAATTCACCTAATTCTTTGTTGTTGGAGATTTCCCTTTTACAAAAAAGGACAATAAATTTAATGCAATCCAACTTTTTCCACCCATTTCTCTCTCATTTTAAAAAGAAATGCAAAATCGTTTCATAGTACTAAAGAAAGAAAAAAAAGGCAAATTTTGTATATTCTTCAATAGTTGATGTGAATTTTCCAACTATACAGAAATTGGCCTAGGCGGCCACTTGTCGATTCAATTTATGCAAAATCGACAATTCTAAGCTTTTTTTGGTTTAAACGACCCTAAATTTGTATTTTATCTATTTCCGACTTCTACACTATTGAAACTCTCACAAGACAAAAACTTGTATAAACCCGAGTTTACAGTGAACTCGGGTTTTCAGTTATCACTGTCATGTGTATACACTATCACTGTTATGCATATATATTATCACTATTAAAAAATTATGTATATTTTTATAACAGTGATACAAGTTTATTTGAACTCGAGTTCACAAGAGATCTACTCTTCTCACAATATTAGTGTATTTTTTTATTGACATTATTAATTGTTATCACTGAAATAATATTAGTTGATCTACATAAAAATTTTCTAACGAACAAATTACACTATATAATTTGTGCACAAAAATATTTCTTTAAAAGAATTTGAATGATAAACCATTGTTCTTTTATTGTTTTTGTAATTGTGAACGTTTGATCGTACACCACAATCTATGCAAAAATAAATTAATAATAAAGAGGTTTTAATCCGGCCAACATTACACTTGAGAATAAATGCGGATAGAGCTGTTATACGAGCCGAGCGTGCCCGAGTAGTGTCAGGCTCGGCTCGGCTCATTAAGCCTATCGAGTCAAGCCGAGGCTAGCTCGTTAAGTAAACGAGTATTGTTTAAGCTCGACTCGGCTCGTTTAACATATCGAGTCGAGTCGAGTCGAGTCGAGTCGAATCTTTAACAAGTTGAGTCGAGCCGAGCTCACGAACTGCTCATTTATTTTAACAACAATAAAGCTAAAACTATCATCAATTCATCAATATGAGTGATTTGAGAATATGAGTTATATTATTATGTTAAATATTATTATTTTATACCCTAAATTACATAATATTTATAAAATAAGCTTTATTTTTTGAGTAGATCGCGAGCCTACCGAGTCGAGTCGAGCCGAGCTCATTAAGCAAACGAGTAATTTTTTTAGCTCGGCTCATTTAACAAATCAAGTCGAGTCGAGCCTAGCTCACGAGCAGCTCGTTCATTTTTACCAGCTCTAACTGCAGACAAAGATATGATGAAATAATTTCAACCCCACAAAAATCCAAAATGAACAAGGCCGGATGAGTACCATTAGAGATGTTAAACGGGCTGGCCCTAACCCTACAGGGTCAGTCCTACAGGGCTCCGGGCCTAAACGGTCCCGGGCCTTAGCGGTTCATCCTTAACGGGCCGCTAAATGCTCGGACCTAACTCTAACCCTAGCGGTCCGCGGGCTAAACGGGCCACTAACGGGCTCGGGGTAATTTTTTTTTTACAAATTTAAAATTTAATATAAAATAGAACTAATGATTTAATAATTAAAGTTCACACATCCCTAAAAGTTTTGAATTAATTGAGATCTAACTTATTTATTTATTTTTCTATTTTAATCTGTAGTTAAGTTATTAGTTAATAATGAATTAGTAATTAATAATTAATAAAAATATAATTAATAAAGTTTACAATTACGTAACACAAGTGAGGAGAAATCAGGCCAGCCCACAGCCACAGCACACAGGCCCACGGCCCACACCTCCACAGCCCACAATCACATTCAAATTTAATTAACTTATATTATATATTAATTATTTAATTTAATTAAAAAAAAACCGGGCTACCGGGCCAGCCCGGTTAACCGGCGGGCTAGCCCGTTTAGCCCGCGGGCTAACCGATCCGGGCCAAAAAGGCCCGGTTTTATACGGGCCACCATATGCTCGGACCTAACCCTGTAAAAAACAGGGTTAAACGGGCCGGCCCGCGGCCCGTTTAACATCTCTAAGTACCATGCATACTCACAGCTGTCAATATCTTATATACCCCTACTTCACTCTTTAATTCCTAATTACTCCCCTCTAAACTCAAACTCAAACTCAAGAGTTTTCTCAACTCCCTGGAGCATGATGGAGGAGATTAATTGACGAAAGTACCCCTGTTCACATCCAAAATTTGCTATAAACACCTACCTCCTTCATCCCCATACGTATTATATATTATTGAGTAAGTCTCTTGTGCACCGGTTACACCGTATAACTCAGGTTTATTTTTAAAAAGTTGCACAATTTATTACTGAAAAATTACACAAATTATTACTGAAAAGTTACACTATTAAAGATACACTTTTCAGTAATAACATGTGTAACTTTTCAGTAGTACTTTGTATAACTTTTCAAAAATAAACTTGAATTATACAGTGTAACTGGTGCATATAAGACTAAATCTATATTATTATATTTTTATTATTTTTGTAAAATGATATAATAAAAATGTGAATATAATGTTGGAATGGAGGTAGTATTTGATTGCTTTAATTATTTTGTTATATATGATGTTAAAATGTATTATTATTAAAAAAGTTAGGTGCGAGTAATCCCGTAAATCTATCACATGAGCTCTGTTACAAAAATTGCATGATTTTTTCTTCAATTTTGATCCCTAATTAAAGTATTGAGTTGAGTATCTTAATTATAGTCTCTCGATAACTAGGTGAGTTAACTCACCTGGCCACCGGACTCCTCACTTGAGTGAGTGACCTACGTTCGATTCCCTTTATGAACGAATAGGAGGGAGTTATAAGGTTGGCTTGGAGATATGAGTTTATAAAGACATGGTGAACTAACTTCTAACTATTAACCACTAACATTTACCTATAAAAATAAAATAAAATTATAGTCTCTTGATCACGTTTAATAAGTCAGTATTTGTGCATAATTTGCACGTCTTAATTAGTTGCTTTGCACTAATAATTTTATATTTTGATCGTAAGTATCGGATTTATGTTACTATGGTCACATTGCTTTAATTGTGTATTATAATAAATTTCAGGTAATATTAAAAAAATTTCGTTGAATTGATACGGATGAACGCGCTACAATATTTTTCAAATAGATAAATTTGGATTTTGTACAATTCTACTATCGCCCCTCTTAGTACAGATCAGTTGAGCTATGTTGTATTAAGATTTTTTCTCTTACTTAGCTAAATCTTGTCTCTAAATTGGGATCTAACGTAATCTAGATATATAATAAAATGATCAAATTTCTTTTCGATATACGATCCAATAGGATCAAGGGTCAACATAGGTAAATATATCAAAGTACAGGAGCAATAAATTAATAATATATGTCATTGTTATTTTGTTCTAATGATTATGAATAATCCTAACAAAAATAAATAGATGTCTTTTTAGAATTTTTGGACTTTTATAATATGTTCTTTTTATAAGTGATTTTTAAAAATTTATTTTTGAAAATCGGTGATTTTTAATATCTAGGAGATTTTAGAATTTGTGTCCTTTTTTAGTAGGATTTTTTTTTTTAAATCTTAAGATGTAAGAAAAAATAAAAGTAAAATAGATATTGAGTAGAATAAAAATATAATAGTATTTGACTATTTGATTGATATATTTTATAGGTTAATTTATAGAAGGATATGATTAGGATTTAAAAAATCTTTTCAAACTAGAACAGATATAAGCTTTTAAAACCTAAAAGATCGGGAGTGTTTGTTTATGGATGGGCACATTCGAATGGGGGATAGATTAAAAAAAATTTCCCACACCATTCATTTTTCATCTCATCCAAAATACACATCCACCTCCTATTATACATGAGTAGGTATTGTGTGAAAATAGTTCATGATAAACTTATCATGAAATTATTTTAATGTATCAAATATTTGGCCAAGTCAATATATTCATCAGGTGTAACAATTATTGAAGTCAATATATAGATTTTATTGACCTCAACTTTTGATACATCTGATGATATTTTTGATACACCTAGTTAAATGTTTGATACATTAAAACTTGTTCATGATAAGTTTTTCATGAACCATTTTCATACAATATTTTGCCATTATACATCTACAAACCTATTTCACATAATTCAATATCGATCACATCAACTTTATCTTACATATCAAATATATATTTTATTTATCTCTTTTTCACATATTTTATATACATTTTTATTTAATTCATATCAACTAATATAAAAATAATAATTAATTTTAATTATATATTTTTATATACATTAGAATATTCTGATATATAGATATTAATTATTAACATATGTAAACTATGTATATGTAATTAATTAAGATTAAAGTTATATTTAAATTTTTATTAAGATTATAGCTATATTTAATTTATAATACAGAAAAAATTTATTATATATACACAATTTTTAAATATTATTCATTATTAATTTAAATTGTCTAAATAATTATTCATTATCAAGTTTATTTTCTTTTTTTAACTTATTTACGTATTACAAAAAAATATAATTAATATACAATCATTCAACCATTGCTCCACTAACAATAATAAAATAATACATCATCATCTATAAAAAGTATTGGTTTGACATAAAGTTTCATCCACCCTTACCACATCCAATTCAAATAAAAAATAAATTTACTATTTGCAGGATTTGCTCCATCCACTTTTTTTTTCCATCCGAATGTTTTCCATCTACATCTAGACGCAAACAAACATTACCTTAGCGTTTGACTCTATATAGATGGAGGTTCTGTCCTTTTTTGTAAAGGGACTTATCTTCCTCTCCCTCATAACTCGCTCGTAACTCAATACTACACCCTAGGCTAGAGGATCTTTTGAAGGGCTCTCCAAACCATATCCAATTATATTTGTTGCTCATTTACTATGATACACAGATTCTTCTAAAAATGTTATAATGCAGTATCGGATTCGCACCCGCACCCTAAAAGGGGTAAGATTCTTGGATTCTCGTGTCGGATTCTCCACGTGGCGAATCCAGCTAACGGATTCTCGAATCCACTGCACGAATCCTATTTATAAGGATTAAATATATTATTTAAATTGAATTTTATTATTTCGTATAAGTTAAATTGATAGTATGACACATGTTTTAGATTGAATTTACTACTATGATTTATGTATTAAACTAATGTAAGTATGTAACTTGAATTGATTTTTTTTTACATAATTATATTATATTATTGAATATACTCAAATTTTAGGTGATAAAAAATATAAATGATTTATAAAATTTTATATAATTTTTTTTTTAAATACTATTATATATAATAAAATATAAATAGACGTATCCTTAACGAATCGCACCCTAATTTTAAAAAAAACTTATATCCCCGAACTCGTATTGTATCGCACTCGCATCTGCGTATCCGCACCCGTGCAACATAGCTCATTTATAATCATATTCTCATTTTCCTGGTTATTCAAGGTGAAAATGGTAACAACCTCTAGTATAATCAATATGATTTCTCAGTAATAAACAGCTTAATTTTCTAGGATGAACTATACAATAAATGTTTGTATTGGTTTAAAATTTAATGAAGTGTTGAAGGATATAGTTCAAGTTATACTAGGATACTATTCAAACATGTAAGATATTACCCAGACAAAAGAAAAGAACATTGCCCCACTACCAAAATGAAGAAATTTGCCAAAGTTATAGTGGACAGAATGTCCACAACCAACTTCCCATCTACCTTTTCCCAAACACAAACACCCTACATTTTAAACTAGTTTCATAATAATCTAATTTATAAATATATATATATATACACATAATTTTTTATCTAATTAATCAATCATCACAAGAAAAAAATGTGATACTTATACTGTTACAAGAATCAAGCCATACTTAGAGATTCATACTCAATTCTGGATTTTGTTGGGTCAGAGCTTACACTAACAAGCTTAAGTAATACTAACTCTATCCTCCAAAAGTTTGCAATATCTTTCAGAATTCAATTTTTTTTCTAAAAAAAATATAGAGTGAAGATTTTGAGATAGAGATTTAAAAAAATATTTTCAAATTTTTAAGGAGGACTTAGAATTCAAGTGTAGTTGTAAATAAATCAACATTCGTTTATTAATCTGATTTGAAATGTAGATCAAACATTTTACAAGCTCAACAGCTGAAGCTCATTTAGCAAGACAAATGTGCCCTGAACAATAACAAGTCAGAGCTACTCTACGACTGAATATTCAACTAAATTGTGAATTGAAACTTTATAGATATGTTGGATGATATTTTCATAGATCATGAAAATAGGCAAGTTGCAACAAACTTACAAATCAATAAACTCATCAATAGTCACTCACACAACACTTCACCATATGCCCTACCACAAAACATTCAAGATCAAGGAATCAATTTCAACAACTCACAAAATAAACAAAACATGATCTTCCCTTCACCATCTAATTGAGCCACCGGAATGCAACTTCCGACATCGGCGCCGGAAACGTCGGACTATTACAAACACTTCCATCAGAGTGCGAAAACAACGTCCGGTGAAGAACTCCGGTGGGCGATTCAACAGTCGTAGCCACAGTCGTAACCGAGTCGCGGGGCGACGCCGGATTGTTGAACGCCTCCGCGAGGGGCCCGCCGGTGAACGGCCCCCAGAAAACGGGCCCGGAGTCGTTGACACTCTGATCGTCACAACACGTCACTCTAGCCAGTTCTTGATCGGAGTGTCTCCCAGAAGCCATGGAGATGGACAGCTTGAGCGAAGGGGAGAGGCTTTCGGGCTCTGTCGGCCCGGATGGTTCGACATTGCCATTGTCGACCGACCAAGCATCGATGAAGCTGATCGGAGCTTCGATTTCAGAGGGTGTAAAATTTGAATAAGATGATAACGCATTCAACTGATAATCTTGATCGAATGGGGAAGAAGACCCGTAAATCGAACAACCCTCGCTTGAAAACCCCAGATTAGTTTCGATCAAACGCTGCCGTTTCAGCTCGGATTCCATCATCATCAAGCTTAAATCCCTAAAAAAAAATTACAGCAAAATCAAATATAAGGACCCAGAAAAACCCCAAGCACAGTTAAACGAAAACAAGCATACCTATTAGAAGAAGGCGCATTCGATTTCGGGATATCCAGACCATTTTCAGGATTGAAAAGCAAAAGAGGCTTCTCATTATTAGTTGCAGAAAAGTGATCGGAATTTTTTTTCTTGTTGCTATCGCCATTAATGTTGTTCTTGTCTTCCACAGGCTTTCTTGAACGTGGGCGCCCTCTGTGCAAATGGCGCTCACAGTATTTCTGATTGGGGGCAACGTCTTTTGAACACCTCCATTTTTTACCATCAGTTCTCTTGCACCTTCCGGGCTCTAGATCTCCATTTTTGCTATATCTAACGCTGTAGGTAGCTTGAAAAATAAAAAAATTCAGTCAAAAGCTTGATGGAGAGGAATTAATACAGACGACAAGAGAGAAATTTAAAATTTACATGAAACGGAAGAATCATTTCTTGCAAGTGGGAGCAGAAGATCAGATGGCACAGGGACGGAATAAATCATGTATTTATAGATCATAGCTTGCCGCTCCAACTCTTTCCATTGCGCAGATGTGAAAGGGAACGCCACACTCGTCGCCATTATTCCTTCTGCAACGAGCTCACAAAGTTGTTTAACGCCATTAAAACTAGTCAAAGTTTGCAGTAACATTTCTGTCTACTATCATTTAATCCTCTCTCATTTTCCCAATAAAACTTCAAGGAGGGAGAGAGAGAGAGAGAAATTAAATTTTACCTGGGGATTTGGAAGAGGAGGAAGACTGAGACGCGGCAAAAATGTCAAAAGGCTGCTGCGAATTAGTACTAAAATTTTCAACACCAAGACGAGAGGATGAGACATTATCATAGTACGATATTTGGCCCACCGCATCGTTAGCACCGCCGCTGTTACTACCGGTGGGCCCTCCACCACCACCGTCAAATCGACAGCCCGGAAATGCATCTTCTACACTTCGCAGCTTCCTTGATGTAACACCATCATCACTATTTGGTAGTGTGGATTTACTGTTGGAGATGCTAAACCCATCTCCACGACTAGGTTCCTTTTCCATACCCACTCTTTCCTTAAATGGCAATCACCTTTATCGAGATAATCACTGTAACAACCACCTAATAAAGAACACCATAAGAACCTTGATAACAAGATGTGAAGTTGGATCTAACGATTAAGCCTGAGAGAGAGAGTGCAACTTTGGAATGTTGAGGTTTGTTTAGAGTATGTGTGCAGTGAATTTATTGAAGAAGAGAGAAATGGGGGTTTAGGTTAGGGATGGGTGGAATGTTAGGAGTAATTGCTTGCCGCCATTGTCGGCCTGTGTTTTGCTTCCATGCTTCCAACATTCGCACCGTTGGAGGATACGACACTACAGTAGTAGTAATGAGTAAATCAAATCTCTCTCTATTTTATTGTTATGTTTATCGTCTTCTGCTGCAGCGATAAAGCTTTGAGAATCGTACTTTCTCCGTCGACATTATTTTACTATAATTATAATTTATTTATTGAAAATCAACGTGGAGCAATCCTTTTTAATCTATCAATGACTTTACCACGACTAGAAGCTTAATATCTTTATATTTTAATATTATATTTATACAAGGGTGAAGTTATAAAATTAATTGATTTTAATATTTCTTTATTCTCTCATTAGTTCTGCTATAAATAATTAATTTTTCTGACTGACAACTCAATTGTATTTTTAAACAGTTACACTATTTATTATTGAAAAATTACATAAATTATTACTAAGAAAATTACACTATTAAAAATATACTTTTCAGTAATAACATGCTTAATTTTTCAGTAGTATTTTGTGTAACTTTTTGAAAATGAACTTGAATTGCACGGTGCAACTGTTGCATGCAAGACTAAGCCTTTATAAATATATATATATATATATATATATATAATATCAAATTATATATCTAATTTTTTAATCTTAACCGTTCATCTTAATTTCTATATTTTTATATATTTCAATTCTATGAACCTTATTATTTTCATCTTTTAACCGTATTTTTTCGTGCGTCTCTTGCTTCTTCTTGTTTCTCTTCTGGTGTTTTTATTTATTGTATATTGATATTCGAATTGTTTATTATCTTTTTATGTTCGATTTCTTTTTTGCAAGTTTATATATCACATATAATATGGTGAAATAATTTTTTTTCTATTGCTACATAGTTTTCGTGGTTTTTTTAAGGTGAGGTTTAATTGCTACAATTGCAGATCTATTCGATTTTAAAATTTTGATTTTTTAATTGTTAACTTGTCTTTTAATATTCTTTTTTTATATTCTTAATATTTTGATATTATTTATTTATTTTTTATGTTCAATTTTAATTACAGATTTGCATTAAAATAATTGTGTTTGCGCCATAAATATCGTAAATTATTTATAATTTTAGAAAACAAAAAAGAAGTTCTTAGAGTATAATATTGTGTATATTATGTGCGTGTGTACATATTTTTTAATTACTTAATTTATTTGCCGCAATATTATATATGTGTTGTGAATATGTAAATTATTGATACATATATATATTAAATTCAAAATATCACATATATGTATGGGTTAATATCAATTTGCCACCTGTACTATATTACTTATTTCAATTTGCAACTCGCACTAATTTTTTTATCAAACTGCAATCTATACTATGAAAAATTGACCAATTCCAACCTATACTTAAATTTTATTCTTTTTTCTTGTTAGTGATATATTTTTCAAGATTATATCCGTCAATCTATATCAATAATTTACTTATATTTATTTTTTGCCACATAAAAATCGATGTCAGTAAAAAAATCTTATTTCTTCAATGGGTTAAAAATCGAATTCCAATTATGTTATCGCCGTTCTATAGAAATTAGATTTTTTTAAAGTTAATTTTTTATTAGAATTAATAATTATAATATAAATTAAGTAAATAAACAATATGGAATGACGAGTATAATCTTAACAAATATAACACTGCCAATTTTTTTTTTAATTTTAGGTGGCATTTTGTAAATTTTTTTAATACATGTTGCAATCTGATAAAAAAATTAATATATATTGCAAACTGAAATAAGTGATATAGTACATGTGGGAAATAGATTTTAACCCTATATGTATATATATAAATATATAAGTGTTTATTATAGTAAATAGGCTGTAGCATTGTTGGGGTTGATCATCGTACCCATTCTAAGTTGCTTCTACTATCATTATAATGGTATTTCATGTTGAAATAAAATGTTGAAATTTCTGTGGATTATCCATGCCTGAATAGTGCTTAGGAGAGGTTTATATATACTTCCCTGTTAGCCTACATTTATCCATAACTTTCACCACTCCACAGGCAAACAAAAAAAAAATGGAATTTCAATATATTTGAACGACCGAGAGCTTGCACAAAAATTATTGTGACACATGGCATTATCTATAATTTATTATGTATAAATATATATATTATTTAGATAAAATATAGATTTTTAATTTGATATTAATATATATTTTTATATTTTATAAAAAATAAAATTATGAAATGAATCAAAATACTCTATTTCAAAATTCCTCTATTTTCATTAATTCTAACATAAAAAATTAATCTCGATCTTATATTTTAAATGTTTTAATTTTAATCATATATTTTGATATTTTATAAATATATATAGAGTAGGTCTCTTGTGAATTCGAGTTAACATGAACTCGTATCATTGTCATGTGTAATCACTATCACTGTTATTCATATATACTATCACTGTTATAAAAATATACTTGATTTTTTAACAGTGATAATGTATATACATAACAGTAATAGTAAATATACATAACAGTGATAATTGAGAACCCGAGTTCACCGTGAATCCGGGTGTATACAAGTTTTTGTCATATATATATATATATATATATATATATTATATAAATCCTATAAATATATTCATAATATCAAATCTTATATCTAATTTTCTAATCTCAACCGTTCATCTTGTTTTATATATTTCTATAAATTTCAACTCTATAAACATTTTTATTCTCATTCTTTCCTTTTTATTTCTTTTCTGATGTTCTTATTTATCGTATTCTGATATTCGAATTGTTTATCTATCTTTTTATGTTCGAATTTATTTTTCATGTTCATATTTTACATCTAAGAATTTTGTGAAATAATATTGTTTTTCTATTGCTATACAATTTTCATGGTTTTCTTTTGGAGGTAATGTTCAATTGATCTATTTGATTTAAAATTTTGACGTTTGAATTGTTTATTTGTCTAATTAATGTTCTTTTTTTCCATGTTCTTAATATTCTAATTTTTTTTATTTATTTTTTTATGTTCAATTTTTCAATTACTTAATTTATTTATTGCAATATTGTGTATGTATTGTGCATGTGTAAATAATTGATAAATTTATATGTTAAATTCAAGAAATCACATGTGTGATATATATAAATTATATATATCATTAATACACGTATATGTAAATTCAAGAATTCCTAACAAAATATATCTTATAAAATATTATGTTCTTGATTATTTTAATAATATATTTTTTTATATTGATTTTCTTTTAACATACTTATATAATAACAAAATTTTATATTATAAAATATTATGTTCTTGATTTTTTAATAATATATATATTGATATTATAAAATTTATCTTATTGATTTTTTTTATCTTATTGACTAGTTTAATAATATATTTTTTGGTATCTTCTTGATTTTTTAATAATATATTTTGATATGTTCTTGATTTTCTTTTAACATATTTATATAATAAAATTTTATAATTCAAGTCATACATACTTACGTAAATATTAGCACATTCATATTTTAAATATTACCGTTTAATTATCATATACATATACCTCAATCTTTTAATTTTAATAATATATTTAAATTTTTAAAATTAATTTGTTAGAAAATTTAGATTTTATGGATTTGGATTGAATTTATGTTGCAATATATTCTTATTAAGACTAACTTTAATCGTCACTTTATATCTTATATTTTAATTATTTTAATCTCAACTCTATATTTTAAGTTATATAAAAATATAAATTTTACATAAGAATATCATCCTACAAGTAAAAGATAATTCAAATAAAATATAAATATTTAAATAAAAAAATAATTTTATTATATATAATTTTATTTGTCATTTGTGAAATTTGCGGGTTTACGTAATAGTAAATAATATAATTGTAAAGTAAAATTAATCATAAGACATAAATTTGAATTTTTGCAAATAAAATTCCAATTTAATATTTAGTTGTAATTTTAATGAAAGATTGATTACATATTACAATCTGTCCATAAATAATGATTAATTATATCACTACAAAAAATCCGCGATTTACCGACCGATTTACCGACCAAAAAACGGTCGCTAATTAGAAATACCGACCGATTTACCGACCGAAAACGGTGGTTGGTAAACTGTGGTCGCTAACATTTAGCGACCGAATTTCAAATCGGTCGCTAAGTTAGCGACCGTCGAAACGGTCGGCAATTAGTCGCTAAAAGAACCGGGTTTTGACCCGTTTTGGGATATTGCCGACCGAAAAAACGGTCGGTAAATATATAATTACCGACCGTTCTAGCGGTCGCAACATATAATGTATATTTTTTTTTTTTTAAATTCAATTTGGCGACCGCCTAATCGGTCGGTATTTTTAAAAGTTACCGACCGATGAAACGGTCGGTAAATAATAATTATATTTTACAAATTTTTTAATTTTTTATTTAGCGACCGTTATATCGGTCTGTAACTATATAAATTACTGACCGATCAGGCGGTCGGTAATTAATGAATATATTTTTTTTAAAAAATTATTTTTTATTTAGCGACCGTTTAATCGATCGCTAAATTTTGTCGTGAAAAAAATTTGAGGCCAGTGTGGTTCGAACCCAGGCCTCCAGCGTGGCTCAGCAGGGCTCGAACCACTTGGCCAAGCCCCCAACATATTAGCATATGCACCGCATCTTTTATTTGAGTCATAGATGGCTCAGATTAAATCCCACATATTCGCGCCTGTGAGCGGTCGAACACGCGACCTCTGGGCGTCTCAGAGGTGGCGTGACCACTCGGGCACTTGTCGTTATTGTTCATTTTTATGCAATTAATTGTATATAACTCTAAATTGAGTCACATTTTTTTTAAATGCTTCTAATTAAATGAGTATTGTTTCTACTTTATTTATGTATATATATATATATTTCATTAAATATTATAATGTTAAAAATTTATTATTTAATATTACGAAAATTTATTAATTTGTTCATTTTTTTGCAATTAATTGTATTTAACTCCAAATTGAGTCACGTTTTTTTAAATGCATCTAATTAAATGAGTATTGTTTCTACTTTATTTATGTATATATATATTTCATTAAATATTATAATGTTACAAATTTATTATTTAATATTACGAAAATTTATTAATTTGTTCATTTTTTGCAATTAATTGTATTTAACTCTAAATTTTGGAGTTACGTTTTATTTAAAATGCTTCTAATTAATTGCTTGTTGGTTCTAATTTGTTTATGTATATATATATTTCAATAAATATTATAATATTGTAAATTTATTATTTAACATTACGAAAATTTATTAATTTGTTCAATTTAAAAATACAAATTCAATTCGTTCAAAATGTTCACTTTCTTTGGATTTTTTTTTAATTATCTCATCAAAATAATTTCTTTTTTGTTTCTAGTTTGTTTATTTTAATATTTTTCAATAAATATTTATAACCATTTGAAACTAGTTATTTTACACTACTAAAATTTAAACATTCAACATAATTTAAACATTCAACATAAAATTACTCAACATCCGATATAAAAACATCCAAAATAAATAAAATTCATTGTTCAACAAAAAAAAAAAAGTACTCTGAGGAGGAATTAAAGTTGTCGTCGTTACCAAGATCGACAGCCTCCTCATTCTCATCATCCTCAAGTTCTTCTGGTGGAAGCTCAGGAAATTTTGGGACCTTCCAACCCATCATTCTCAAGGCATTCTTCATCATTTTTGTCAGGTCCTCCGTTTGCTTCATCCTATACTGGACTAGTCCCTCCCAGATATTGCGGCCCTCTTCGTCAGTCCTCATATTTTGACTGATCCCCTGTTTCGTCCACTTGTCTTTGAACTCAAAAACCAAGTCTTTCATGCGGCCCTGCGCTTTTTCGTTGAATAGAGTACGCACCGCATCCTCGTGTCGCCGTTCCCACACGCAGAGCTTCTGCAATAAATTAAATAAAATAATAAATTTAAAATTAAATAAAATTAATAATATATATATATATATATATATATATATATATATATATATACCTTATACTCGTCAAAAAATGCTTTCTTTTTGGAAGCGGGAACTTTAGACCACGATTCGACTCCATAAGGTCAGACAACACTTCTCAGTGCGGAAGTGACCAACCCAGAAGCCTTATTACTCGGAATCAAGCTGCATAAATAATTACGTATTAATATTATAAAACAATCAAGTATTAATATTATAAAAAAACTTACATTCCGTCAGACGGCTTTATTGGTTGTCGAGTATCTACTAAAGGATGTTGTCGGGATGAAGAAGCTCCGGCAGCAGAAGAGGATCACGCTTCAAAGTTAGGAGGGATCGGTTTATGAAACTGCTCGATCTTTACTGGAGGTAAAGGCAGGACCGTCCGTCTCCCTCTCCCCCTCCCTCTTCCTCTTCCTCTTCCTCTTCCTCTTCCCCTCTCTCCTCCCTCTCCAGTCTCTCCTCCCTCTTCCTGATTCATCTGTTATGAAAACATAATCAACAATAATCAACCAATAATCAACTAATAATCAACTAATCAACCGAGTATCAACCAATAATACTAATAATCAACTAATAATCATAACAATAATACTAATCAACAATAATCATAATACTTCGTAAACAATATACAATATAAACAATAAACTATACATATATAATAATACTAATCTAACAATAATAATAATCTAATAATACTAATCTAACAATAATAATAATCTAAAAATATACAATATAAACAATATAACAATACTAATAATCTAACAATATACAATACTAATAATAATCTAACAATATACAATATAAACATAAAAAACAATAATACTAATCTAATAATAATCTAACAATAATAATCTAACAATATAAATAAACAATATAACAATAAGAATAATATAACAATAATAATAAAGTACCTTTCACCGGCGGTAGGCGGCGGCGGCGACGAGAGTAGCGGCGACGGCGGAGGGGAGGGGAGAGGAGAGGAAAGGGTTTTTGTTTTTTTGTTTTTGTGAAATGATTCTGTGAAACAAAGGAGTTAAAATTTGATATTAAGTTTAGCGACCGCCAAAGCGGTCGCTAAATAAAATTAGGGCTTGCCACGTGTCCTCCACCGACTAAGTCCGTTAATTAGTCAAAGTTATTAATTAGCGACCGCCAAAGCGGTCGCTAAATAAAAATCAAATTTTTTTGCCGCGAACTTTAGGCGGTTATGCTATTATTAATTTATAATTAAATTTATTTATATAGCGACCTCTTTGGCGGTCGCTAATTTAAGAAAAATATATTTAGCGACCGTTTTGGCGGTCGCTAATTTAAGAAATTTTTATAAATTTAATTCTATTAATCATATATCCCTATTTCAACATCAATATCAACACAAATATTAATTAACTATATCAACAACAATATCAATTAACTATATCAACAACAATATCAATTAACTATATCATCAATAAAAATCAATTAACTAGTAATAATACTAATCATCTTCATCATTTTCATCATCGTCATCATTTTCTTCATCTTCATCATTTTCTTCATCTTCATCATCTTTTTCATCTTCATCCTCATCATCTTCTTTATCTACCTCATCTTCTTCATTTGGTACCTCTTCTTGTCCATCGACTTCGTTGTCAACAATTACCGTATCGGGATTTGCAGCCACTAAATCCACAGAAAGATTGATACATTCGTCAAGAACTACTGTTTGAGCCTGTTGCACTTCAGTTTGGAATTGATATTCAAATTGTGCAGTGTCTCCTTTGGATGAAGTAGGAATTTACACCAACGACCTTGCCTTGACCTTAAACGTTGTTCTTAAGTTCGGTTTGCCTGAAACCGGATACTTGCAGTAATATACCTGAGATGCTTGTGATGCAAAGATGAATGGGTCGTATGCAGCTGGGTATTTTTTGTTGATCATAATATCAACAATCTTGTAGTTTGCATCGACTCTTTTCCACAAATATAACAACTCTTTAATCAGTGGCTGAAGGTAGACATCTAGGTTTTGCTTAGGATTCTGAGGACCAGGCACCAAGACAGTGAGAAATATGTGTTGAGGCTTCATGCACAACCAAGGAGGTAGATTGTACGGAGTCAGTAACACAGGCCACAACGAATACTTCTTCTCGTGCATACCGAATGGAGCAAATCTGTGTATGCACAGGCCAAGCCTCACATTTCTCTTTTCACTCGCAAAATCTAGAAACTCTCTATCAAGATCTCTCCACGCATTAGAGTCTGCAGGATGACGCATCTCTCCGGAATTCTCATCAAAACACTCCTCAGCATGCCATCTCATGTCTTTTGCAGTGGCACTCGACTGATACAACCTCTCTAGACGATGAGTGATGGGAAGATAATACATAGACTTGAAAGATGTCTTCTTCCTACGATCTGAGGGTTTGAACCTAGGGTAGTTGCACATCCTGCACTGATCGATGCTCTCGTCGTCGCCCCAAAATAGCATGCAACCGTTGGTACAACAATCAATCTTCTCAAATGGTAAACCCATATCCTTCAAGAGCCTCTTACTTTGATAGAAATTTTCTGGCGCTGTGTTCTCTTTAGGTAGGGCCCGTTTGAACAACTTTGCAAATTGATTGTACACTTTCTGACTCACTTTGCCTTCAGTTTTGATGGACAACATCTGATCATTGAATGATAATTGTGTCTCAGTATCACAACCAGGAAACAACTTCTGATCGACAGATTTAAGCATCTCAAAAAATCTATGCGAACGAGGATTTGGTTCCTCTTCTATGTGGTGACCACCCAAACCAGACTCATCAATCATCGTATGATAGCTTTGGAATTCATCCACCGGTGTCTCAGAGCATGGAGTAGGCGAATCACGGCTCGAACCACCAATCTCAAATCTCTCACCTCCACTATTACGAAACTGATCATAGAAGGTGACCACTGTTTCAAGATTATAATTCCACCGGGTTTCGCCATGTACGATCCAATTGTAATAGTATGGAGTAAAATCAGACATCACGAGATGAGTTAGAACCTCATCAATGCTAAAAAATCTCTTGTTACCACACTTTTTTTTTAACAAGGACATTTAATCTGGCCATACCTATCCATGCAGTGTGGATTAAGAGAGGCAAACTTAGTAAACTCATGAATGTTCTTGTAAAATTCAGGGTTGATCGATCCTTGTATCAGACGAGGCATTTCATACATCCAACGACGATCAGGGAATTCCATCTGATTTAAATTAAGAATATACCACATTAGAATTATAAAAAAATTCGCCAGAGTTTCGACCGTAAACAAGCATATCCGATTTTTTAAAACAAAAAATCCAATATATATAATCATACATCAATTACACTACAAAATTCTAACAAATTAAATTAGGATTAATCTACAATAAAAATAGATATATCCATAAATAATTAATGTACAACATGCAAATAATATTAAACTTAAACGGTAAAAATGTAAAAACGTACGGTCAAATTGAAGCAACGAGCACAATGTGACAATGGACCCGAACGATTGCAACCAACACATTGAAATAATATTTCTTCACATTTCAGAATTTTTTTTAAGGTTGGGGGGTAAATTATCGTGAATGAAAAGGAAAGAAAAGGGCAGTGGCTGTTCTATATTAGAAAATTTAGCGACCGCATTTTTATATTAACGACCGATTTTTCGGTCGCTAAATATGGACATCGAATCGGGCAATAATTGCCCACCTACCCGCTTTCGGGTTTTAATTTTAGCGACCGAAAAAGCGGTCGGTAATATAAAAATAAACTACCGACCGCCTTATCGGTCGGTAATATTGTCAGTCAACAATTTACCGACCGACACAGCGGTCGACAATTTATTTTTATATTACCGACCGCTTTTTCGGTCGGTATTCAGTCGGAAAATTTAGGGTTTGACCATTAGTCAATGTCGATCGCTAATCGATCGCTAATTACATAATTAGCGATCGATTCTAAGCGGTCGGTAAAAAACTGTCGATAAAACCCGCTTTTTATGTAGTGTATATTGTCATTTGACCATTCTAAACTATTAATACGATCAACTTTTCATATGAAACATCATTTTAGGAAAATAACAAACTTATTCGTTAATTCGAATTACAATCAAATGTTAAGTTGAAATTTTGTTTGAAAAAATTCAAAAAATTATATTAGCTTGCAATTTACCAAAAAAATATAATTTTATTTGCAATTAAACCTACATTTAATTTGTGAGGTCCTGCACACGTCGAAATATTGTAGGAATTGAAATTAGTTTATTTATCATGAATCCATTTTAAAATATCAAATATTTAATTATGAGTATAAAAAATATGGGTCAATGATTATATTATAATTGTTATAAATTTGTTGGCCCCAACTTTTGATACTACTGATAAATATTTTAATACACTTGACCAAAATATTTGATTCTTTAAAATAATTTCATGATCACAAATTGTTATATGATATATTTTACATGTGAAAATTCATATTCAAAAATTCGCGGATCATGATCGGGTCGAATTTGGATAATTTACTTCAAAATCTCGCGCTAGTTCAGGATTTTCGCTCCCAATTTATGTTAATATATAACAAATGTATATTATTATAAGATAAAATATGTGTTACTATTAGATTAAAAATTATTTTTTCTTTACATAATTTTACTTCTTTTCTGTATCTATATTAATTTTAAAGTTTAAAGGTGGTGATTGGTAGGTGATATTAGAAGTTATAAATTTTGTAAGTAAATTCATATAATGTTATGTGGTAGGGTGTAATAGAAAAATTATATAAAATTAGTGATAAAAAGTAATCTCACTTGGTAGGGCATGATATAGAGATAGAAAAAGTAATTTCATTTGGTAGAGTGTAATATGTAGATATATAAGAACAAAAGTTACTATTCAAGTCATACAAAACTTATATTGAAAAGGTGAGATAATTTATTATATTGTTAACAGTGAAAAGAGTGTAATATGATCTTTTTTTTATAGGGTCGGCCGTATAAAAAACGGGTTAGTATAAAATTTGTACCCTCTACCAAACAAGATAAGCCAGTGCAAAAATTCATATTATATCTCTTATACTCCCTCCGTCCATAATAATTAGTCTACCTTAGTTATGCACTGTTATTAAGAAAAAGTTGATGTTGATGTGTAAAAGTGAGTGTATTAGTATAAAGAAGTGTTAATTATTAATAAAGTATTTGGTGTGATGTGTAAAAGTGAATATATGTGTATAAAAAAATAAAAATAATAATTGAAAATTTTCCATTTTAGGTAAGTAGACTATTTATTATGGACATCTATTTAAGATAACGTGAACTAATTTTCATGACCGGAGGAGTATTCCCTACCAAACACCAGTTATTTTAATAGTTAAAATTAAGTTTTTCGAATTGGGGAGCATATTTTGATAGGTCTAGTTATATGAGAATTGAAGTCTTTAATGGCATGATTGATAGTCTCATAGTGTAGATTATAAAATTGAGAAAAAACAATTGAATGTGATGTAGACAAGACATGGAAAGTAGTGTTAAATGACAAGGGAAAAGAATAGCATCATACTTATCACTCATGTCTTAAATAATGGGGTTTTTTTATTGGACCCTCATATGATCTGCCTGGGGGATATGGGATAAAAGGAAATCCAATTCCTCTTTCTTTTACTCTATTAGGCAACCATCACATTATTTACCTATATATATGTTTGCTACCTAAAGGTACTTAAAGTATACTCTATCATTCATATTAGTGTTTTTATTAAATATCATTACATATAAGTATGTTTTTATTTTATTTAGGTTTATTTGAATTTATAATTCGAAAATTTGGAGAAGCAAGTTTAATATTATATTTAGAATTAGTATCTTTATGATTTATTTTCATATATTTATGTTTTTTTGTTATTTAATGATAACTTGTAATTCATTATTAGACAGTTGAATTATGAATTAAAATTAAGAGTGTATCTTTTGCTATGGGTTCACGTCTTCCCTACTCAGTTGGTATCTAGAGCCTTGTCAATGCTACTGTTCATTGTTATCATCTCGTTAGATTCGTATGATGGAGTTATGACGGCAGCTCGTTGCACTCACTCAGACATTGACACACTACGTGTCCAATAAGCAACAATACTCAACGTTGTTGAGACGCCCTATTGCGCTCTAATCGCACATCCAGTTGAGAATTGTCATGAACGTGAGAACATTGTTAATCCCCCGCCTCAACTTTTCAACTCTTCTCCGGTTACGTCTAACGAAAATGAAAGTGATATTCTTTATTTTTCTGATGCGCCTTATTTTTTTGATGGATTATGATATTTTGATGAGACTTAATATTATAATTATGACGGGCCTCAGATATTTGATTAAGACCAACATGTTGATCTCGTGTTTAGTAATTAATTTTGTCTCACAAAATAACTATTATTTTATATCACTCGTGATAGTTATTTAGTTGGTATTTTTTCAAGATTTCAATTTGCCTTTTGCCTCAAAGTTTTTAAATACGTGTGTTCTACAGATATTTACGAGATTATATATTTCAAGATGTTGTTTCATCTCTCTGAAGACGAGATCGCGTCCGATTCGATGGTGAATAGTTAAAGGGGGAGTGAATGATGGAGACGAGATTGCGACAGCGATCTGAAATTATAATCCAAAGATTTGGAGAATCTAGTTTAATGGTAAATTTAGAATTAGTATATTTTTAATTTGTTTCTATATATTTATGTTTTCTTTGTTATTTAATGATCACTTATAATTCATTATTAGACGGTTGAATTATGAATTAAAACTGAAAGTGTTATCTCTTTATTTCTTATTGGCGCTATTTTATTAAGAATCAATGGAAATCGAGAATCTTCATATTATGGATTCACGTCTTTCTCGAGTGATTAAGAAAGTAATATTTACGAAAAATGATTTTTTCATTGAAATGAAATTTAATATGTTTAAAATTAGTAAAATTGAAAAGTATTGTCTTGAGCATGGGAGTGAGATATTGGGAGGGAAAAGAAGAGTGGGAGTCATGAATTAATAATGGAGGTGGGGGTAGACAGCTGTGGAATAAGATAAAATAGATGGCACGTCCTCATCACATGCAAATCAAGACAATTCTACCACTCAACATTTCATTTGTGATACGATGAATTTTACACAAGAAAAATGCTTTTTATTTTTTTATTGAATAATAGTTTCTTTAGGGGTAATGTTTCTTATATATAAAAATAAAATTTGTGTTTCATCGAATTATTTTATGGCAATATATTTTGCAAATATAACAATATTATGGAGGTGCACTTTGTGAATAATTTATTTATTAATAGATATAAAAATTAATAAATTTTTTCAATAAAAGAGTAAATCTCGTGTACATAATACGACATACAACTTAAATGTATTTTTTAAAAATAATATAAGATATTATTAAAAAGCCACAAATATTTATTACTAAAAATGATTTTTTCTATTAGGTATGAACATGAGATTGAACAGATTGATTTTTACTAATAATATGTGTGGTTTGCATATAATAAATAATGTAACTTTTAGAAAGTATATTTAAGTTATACGACGCAACTGATACATATTAATTTAAAATTTTAATAAAATAAATATTCAAATTCATATTGAAAACTATGAATATATGCATGATATATATATATATGTAGTTTAATGTTTTTGTTTTAAAATGTAATATTATACATAATGGATCATGGACAAAGGAGCAAATCTTATGACAATTCGCCTCACTAATTTAGCCTTATCCAGTTATATATATTAAGATATTGAGAGAGAATGGATTTCCCTGCATGAGTATCTAAATATTTATTTCTATCTTACACCTATGTTTCACTGTTTTATATTATCCAGTATTGTGCAT
Organism: Prunella vulgaris; assembly: GCA_026898435.1. Classification (NCBI taxonomy): domain Eukaryota; kingdom Viridiplantae; phylum Streptophyta; class Magnoliopsida; order Lamiales; family Lamiaceae; genus Prunella; species Prunella vulgaris. The sequence continues at coordinate 298,171 of JAPKLY010000358.1, read as the reverse complement.
GTTAAAATTTATTAATATTATTTATATATATATGTATATTGAAGCACTAAATTTAATAAATTATATCAAAAAAATAAAAATAAAAATCAAATTCATCAGATTATATTAAAAAAAATTAACAAATCAATTTTATTTTATATATTATAAAATAATATTTATATTGAATATATATTATACAGTGAAAAGGAACAGGACAGAGCCTAGCAAGACAGTAGAAATATAAACCCCATACCTACCCTATTTAATGTGCGGTGCGGGGCTATCCTACCACATTCTCATACTGTAGTGGGACGGGTTTGCCCAATCGGAACAGATCAAGGCGAGACAATTGTGATGTGGATAAATTTTTTTTTTTTTTGATCCGTAAATGTTAGTTGTTAGTACGTAGTTAAGTTATTTCACCAAGTCTCCTTACACCCCATATCTCCAAGTCCAACCTTATATCTCCATCTCCCAATTCGTTCCCAGAGGGAATCGAACCCGGATCACTCACTCAAGTGAGGAGCCCGGTGGCCAGGTGAGCTAGCCCACCTGGTTGTGATGTGGATAATTTTGACATCTCTATTTAACATGATATAGGCTTGGTACATTAACGAGAAAGACAAACGCTTTAATCAAATACACTTTTAAACATTACTAGTTGCAAACACACACGCTGTACATAAATAAAATAATTGAAGGTATAATATAAGAATAAGAATTTTCGAAAGTGGAAGAAGGTAAAAATATCCATTTTTATAAAAAAAAAAAGTTTTTTACCCATCATCCAAAAATAAAAAATTTTATACACATGTACCTTTTCTTCCCCCATTCCATCCCACCCCACCCCACCCCCTTCAACCCAACTCAATCCAATACATAAATTAAATATCCTCTACTCAAATTAATTTTATATTTCTCATATTAGTTCTAATTATTTACCATTTATTAATTAATGAGAAAATTTATAAATATTTAGCACAACTTATAATAATTGATTTAAAAAGTGTCGTACTTTATTAATATTAATGTTTTATTAATTTATGATTGGATAAAAAATTATTAATTTTTAACTAATTTATTAATTTATGATTGAATAAAAAAATTAAAAGAGTGGAGTAGGAGTAGAGGAATGTGAATGGGGTAAGAGGTAAAAGAGTGAGTCATTTGGGTAGAAAACTTTTATTTTAGAAGGAGTGGGTAAAAAAAAAATTTTAAAAAGGAATGGGTAAAAAACTTTTTTCTTTATGAAAATGGGTATTTTCCTTTTTCTCCATTTTGGAAAACTACAAAACTCCAATTTTTAAAAAAAATATTATGTATAATCTTAGTTTACTTACAAACATATGTGATTAATTATTGAATACTCTTTAAATACAACTACTAAATACTAATCAAACATAAAAAAGTCTGTCGGATGAATTTTTCATAAAATTAACAAAGAAACTCTTTTTAGTGGAGACTGAGAAATGTAAATCAAATATAAATCTAAAATAAGCAATTTGTTGGTTGTGTCTAGGGATGTAAACGAGCCGAGCCGAATACTGTCAAGCTCGAGCTCGGCTCGTTTACTCGGTTATAGGCTCGAGCTCGGTTCGAACTCTAATAATTGAGCTCGAGCTCGGCTCGTGTGTGAAATTTTAAGCTAGCGAATAACTCGAGCTCGGCTCGTGAAATATTCGTTAACTGAATAAACGAGTTAGCTCGCGCTCAGCTCGAAAAAAAAGCTCGTTTGCTTAGTTCGAGCTTGGTTCGAAAAAAGCTCGTTTGCATATTTCAAGATCGGCTCGAAAAAAAACTCATTTTTATAGTTTGAGCTTGGCTCGAAAAAAACTCGTTTACATAGTTCGAGCTCGGCTCGTAAAAAACTCGTTTGCATAGTTCGAGCTCGGCTCGAAAAAAAGCTCGTTTGCATAGTTCGAGCCTATTCGCGAGCTTTCGAGCCGAATACTATAAAGCTCGAGCTCGGCTTGATAAAATAATCGAGCTCGAATTCGGGCTCGAGCTCGGCTCGTGAAATTTAACAAACAAACTCGAACGAATATTTTTCGAGCCGAGACCCGAATAGTTTGCCAACGGCTTGACTCATTTACATCCCTAGTTGTGTCCATCGAGCAGTCAACGAAGTAACAATCCGAGCATCTAATGCGTGCATACAACAATACAATTTATAAAATACAAAAGTAATACAATATTACTCATGAATATTGAATAACATAGAGTTTATTCTACAGGTCCGAATTAGTGGTCTAGGAATTTCATAACACTGCATGTTTGCTGTCTTCAGAACATATAGGTTTTCATCATGTTATGAAGGACATAAAAAAGAAAACAACAATTGCTTAGTTTACAATTCTCAAATTATAGGCATGTTGATGTTATAGTGGAACACTAAGAACACGATAGAACTTACAAACATATAGCGAATAAAAGATATATAAGGTTACCTTGAGATACTGCTGCAAAAGATCACATAAATACTCAGTTATTTTATCAACATGGATGTATCCCATTATTCTCACTGCCAAAGTACGAATCAGGATTTGGGTCCTGAGAATCCTTGAACAATAACATGCCCACTTGAAATTTTAGTCTTCACTGAATCGTAGTTCAATTGCTTCAAATAAATATGCTACTTATGGTCATTGATTCGGCAAACTTACAGAGGAAAGAAAAGGTTCAGGTCAACGTTTATGATACCATTACACCATAATTTCACATAACCCAAGCTACAATAGGCACTCTTACATTTTCAGGCAACCTTCTCAATATTTAGAACAATCTCACATATCATCAATCAAGCATTCACTGCTCTCAACCTAACATTCACAATATTGATGGGTCAATTTTAGATTATTCTGATGGTTAAGAAAATATATGCAACAGAAAAGCATGAGGGATTTTTAACATGCATGCCTTTGTTCAAGTTTGTATTTAATGAATGATAAAAGGCGAAATGGATAGAAAATTTATGTTTCTCAATGCAAGAAATAGGGGTGTGGAAAACAAGATAGGAATTCTCTACAATGACACTGTAGGACAATTGAAGGGATGTGGCTCAGCTTGGTAGCGCGTTTGTTTTGGGTACAAAATGTCATAGGTTCAAATCATGTCATCCTTACCTATTACTGCTTCTTTGAGCAGTAACGAGGAATCAATCGAGATCGATTCCAATTGCACTGAATCATTCATTTTTTAAAACTACAGAATATATGCATATAAAAGTGTTGAAAAAAGAATTCTTTTTTTTTATTTACATTCTTTTCTATTCTGGTAAGAAAGCGCTCTTAGTTCAGTTCGGTAGAACGCGGGTCTCCAAAACCAAATGTCGTAGGTTCAAATCCTACAGAGCGTGATTTTTTCTTCATGGGTCGAATTATACTGAAATCGATTCAGCAGTCACTTTGACAACAATTCAAATTTGACTTCATGTGGATTAAATAAAGAAAGAGACCAATCAAACAAATAAATGTTAATTAATCAAAGGTCCAACTGATCACCACGCCTGTATTGTAAATATGTAGTTACGAATAACCCAGCCAAAGTAATAGGGATTAGACCTAACACGATTCCAATTAGAAAAACTTCAATCATTTCAATTTTTTGAAAAGGAGAAAAAAGGAGGTAATATCTATACCTAAATATTAATCCGAATTGATGTGAATCTTAATGACCAAAAATGGACAATTAACGTGGTAACTAACTCTAGAATAGACGGGATTTCAAGGAAGGATTTACTATATACATATATAACTATATATGATATATGTGTGTATATAAATGCCTTGTGTAAATTAATTATAGTTTGCTTAATTATTAATTAATTATGATTGTATATATCTGTCATGTGATTAGTAAAAAAATAAAGAAAATAAAAAAATTATGGGTTACCTGCTATAATAAGTAAAAGGACCAAATTTAAAAAAAATTATAGGATTAATTTCAAAATGTGTATTTCATGAGGACCAAAATCAAACTAGAGCAAAGTTACAGGACATAAAAATCTATAAACTCTATATATATTTTTAAGGAATTATTTGTGTTCGCACTCGAATGCAAGATATGTACTTGAATTTAAAAAAATATTTTAAATATTAATCAATAATATCTTAAAAAGTAATCACTAAAGTACTAAACAACAATAAATAATCAGTAATACACCCAATAGCAAAAACACACACACGGCGTGTTGTGCATTTTGATAATACCCCAAGAAATAATCAATAATAGTCAATTATAAAAAATACACAGTTTAATGTGTCACTGTATTTTAAAAAGTCAAAATTAAGCTTAAGATCCAAATACATAATATACATCCAAGTGCACCAAAAAATGTATACTTTTTAAGAGTCCACACATTGTATAAAATATAGAGTGAAACACAAAAATGATCCAAATGATTTCATGATTCAAAGCCATTTCCTATCATTTCTTACACTATTGTTGGCCACAAATATTTTGGAATTTTTTATGATTTAAGGGTAAAAATCAAATCAAACTAATCAATACTTGATTTGCGCACTCTTTTGGCAAAAATATATTTGAACTCAATACGATATTAATAGCAAAAAAGCTTGAACAATCTTTATGTGAGTAAGTCTCTTGTGCACCAGTTACACGGTGTAACTGGTGCATACAAGACTAAGTCTTTTTATGTTTGATAAAATTCGAAGCTCGACTCGAGCTCAATAGATAAAAGATGGAACAAGCATTAAAATATTAAACTAATCGTGCTTAACTCATGATTCTCTTGATTCATATGACCAAGTAATTAAACCCTAAATAAAACGTAAAAAATTAAGGCCCTAACGATAGTGTTGCCCCGGGTAGTATGAAGACTGTTGGGGTCATACTCTGGCTGCGGGTACGGTACCTACCCGTGCTGGTAGTCGGGTGGCTACTGGTACCCAGGATGATTAGGCTGATAGTCGGGTGGCTGCTGGTACCCAAGATGACGAGGCTGGTAGTCGAGTGGCTGCTGGTACCCAGAATGACGAGGCTGCTCATAATTATACCCATGCGATGGCGGTGGCGGCTCAACGGAATTCAGAGTTATTTTTCACAATGAAAAATTTCTATTAAAAATAAAGTTATAAATATGTGTGACCCTAAAATAAATAGGAGAATATTAATATATAGTTTTAACAAAAAAACGTTACAAAATTAACTCTTACCCAACTTTGTTGCCATACATTCAGCGTCACTCTTATTTGTGGCTTCAGGCCCGTAAAAAGTTTGCTCCCCAGTCGTCACCTTACTCATGAAAGACGGCATGTGATGTTGACCTGATGAATGTGTCTCGTATGCGGGATTAGGGAGTCTGTTCTTTTGGGTAAACTCTTGTAAGCTACTCTTGAAGAGGGCCCCCCCTATGTTCATATCACAAATTTATAAAATACGTTATTAAAATTAGTAATAAACCAAATAAATATAAAAATAATACTCACATCATTTTGGTTGAGAAGTAACATTTCGCAAGCAACACGTGCAGCATCATTTTCAGCACTTTTGCTCGTGTAGCAAACCTCCGAGGATTCGAACACTTGTCCACTAAAAACGACCTTGCTCTGAATCTTTTGTTGTGATGAGGGCCACTGGACGTAGTGGTGTAGTTGGGTAACTGTGCGTTCACCTTTTGAGCGTGCTTTGAAGCTGACTCTTATACATTTTGTTGGAAAGAGATACGAGAGAAAATTGGGTATGATGCATGTATATATAGACAGAGAATGTTAAATGAAGAGGAGAGGAGGGTTAACATATTTCTATTAATATTTTCAATATCATGATAAAAACATAGTTGTCTTATCATTAAAAATAGTGGTCTCGTATGCAGGATAAAAACAACACATTAAAAGGTTGATGTGTTTTTAATGCTCTCGTGTGTAGAATAAAAATAACACAGTAAAAGGCTGATGTGACTTCCACTCAACACGACTTTAAGGTGATTTCGGCAATACTCTTTCACAGTCTCAGAAATATATGACCACATGGTAAATTTTAACAATCTTGTGAAAGTTATTATATCATTTATATTTTTCCAACACATTATTTAATAATTCCAGCATATTATTTGTATTTTTCCAACACATTGACAGCTTATCTTGTGTCTCCTCCCAGATAATGAACATTGAATATCTGGTGTTGATTTAATAGTAAAAAGATTAAAGATTTTCCGCGAATAGTAATATTTTGTTTATTAAATAATAATCATAACCACTATAACAGTTTAGTTTAAGTAATTGTAACTGATAATTGCTTAATAAAAATAGTGAATATTGTTTAAAATATACTTGAATCATACAATTTTTCTGATGCACAAATAACTAATGCTGTGAATTTTAATGCAGAGTATCTAATGCGCAGATATTCTTTAAAAATGCAACGTCAAATTTATTACCTGAGAACGATGGGATGGTTCTAAAAATTAGTAGTTAAAACTTTGTGTCTATGTTTAGTTTTATTATCTCTAAAATTTATGATCAATTTGGAATATGTAAAATTGATATTGTTAACAATAATAGACTTGTTTGCTTTAATAACATAAGTAGTTTATCACTCTTTTAATTTATAGAATAATTAATCTGGTCCCTTTTAAAGAACTAATTATTTTTTTTATTTTTGAGATAATATTTTTTAATCATACTCGCAATTTTTATTACATTGAAAATTCATCACGAGTCAGTGTTACATGAACCAATACATAATATATGAAGTAAAAACATTCACCCCTACTAATTCAAAAATTGAACAAATTTTAAAAAAATATCACAATAATTATATTTCACAAAATATTATTTGTTAAATGTATAGCAACAGTAGAAGAGATATGTAAGAGTGTTATAATTTTTTCTCGAAATATTTCAATAAATTCAAATTTTCTTGATTGGTACCAAATATTGGATGTCACGTATCTCACAGATCACATTTCGTAAAAATAAATATTTAATCTATAAAATTTAAATTCCCCTCAAGATAACAATCATGACCAAATGGTCTTGATTGTTGATTGAAAGAATTATGGTCCAAAAAAACCATTTCATATAATATTAGGAACACCATACAATGTTGAACTCAATCATTCAATTGTATTATAATTGATTCTGTTCAGGGATGGATCTGGGTGCAGTTGCCCCTTGAATTTTCCAACCTTTTCACTTAATATATAAATGAAATTTTTTTTCGGGACGCTTAGTATGAATTTAACATGGAACGAGAGAATAAGTATTATTACGAAGTAACTATTATAGAGTACACTTTTGTTTAATTTATTTTATTATTTTATTTATGTATATATAATAAATAATATCAAGCATTATTAATAAAAATAAATCTTCATTCATTCTCATTCTTCACTCTCATCATCCTCAACCAAACAGGCATTTAGAGTATTTTTTTTATCAAAAATTGTGTAGAGTTGTAATTTATATAATTTTATTTCTCTTGAATTAACTATAAATTATATTATAATATAATGCACTTTGCTTCTCTTTAACTGAAATTCTAGGGGCGTGTTTTAGTACATGATATGTACAGTTAAAAGCGCTTAATTTCAAAGTTGGTGTGACCCACTTTTATAATTGTTTCTAACTCTTTACTTGTGACTTGAAACACACACTAAATCCATCGCTTATTCTATTGATTGCAGCATATGCATATTAATTAGAATCTAAAAATGCTCATATATTACCCATTTACATATATGAATTTAATAATTTATAAATAGAAAAATTATGTGAGACCGTCTTATAAATCAAAAAAAAAAAAGTAATCGAATTATAATAAAATGTGATAATATTTTCAAGAAAAATGGTGGTCATTTTTAATAAATATATCACTTTTTAAAAATTCGAAGATAAATTTATAATAAAATGTAATAAATATTTTTTTTAAAAAAGTGAGTCCTTTTAACAAAAATATTATATATTTTTATTATTTTTTAAAAGTAATATTTTTTAATTAATAAACCACACAACCACATATTTTACATTGATTTATATCATAAAGTATCTCATATAAGGCTTACTCTTTATAAATGAATTAAATTAATGTATTGCATCATTCCATGTTTAAACATATACAGTATTAGGAAACTCCGAACATCAAATTCTAGGGAATAAGTTAGTGTGGATTGTTTTGGAGGATTAGTCTTGTATTTACCAGTTACACAGTGTAATTTAAGTTTATTTTTTTTAAAATTATACAAAATACTATTGAAAAGTTATACATGTTATTATTGAAATGTGTATCTTTTATAGCGTAACTTTTCAGTAATAATTTGTGCAACTTTTCAGTAATAAATTGTGTAATTTTTTAAAAATAAACTTGAGTTGCATCGTGTAATTGGTGCACGGGAGACTTACTCTTTGGAAGATGTGAGAAGGAGAAAATTATATGGTGTAATTTACATCACTTTAGTCGATGCGAATTATATGGGTATTATTCACGATAAATAACTATTTATATAGATTTTAAATATTTCATTCAATGATACTATAAACAATGAGTAGCACACATTATAAAAATTGACATTCATTTACGAATACTAATGTCGTAAAAATTATTGATAAAAACTTGTAGGAACTCAAGTTTATGGTGATAACAATTATAGTGATTATACATAACCATAATACAAGTTAATGTGAACTCGAGTTCACAAGAGACCTACTAAAAAATATTTATATAATATTTTTTGCAATAGTTCAATCTTTGACTATACAATTGAAAACCGTAGATACGTTCTTTCCTTTTTTTTTTTTTTAACAGTAAACAGAACTATTTTATTATAATAAATTGAAAAATAAGGGGTACTTTATCCCTTATAATAAAATCAAAATAAGAAAGTACTCAAACACTTATAAAACTAGACAATACTCACTCGAATCTTTGCTCCACTCGGAAAAAATAATATTTTAAAACTCTCATTTTTTGTTCCAATCCAAACTCACACACATTTGATTTTACATCTAAGAAAGTTCTATTCTCATTTGGCTCCAACCCATTAAAAATAATATTATTTCTAATTCTCGATCCATATAATCCAAACAATCGCTGTCCACAAAGTTGTAGATATCTTACATATTATTCTTATTAGTATTAGGGCATCTCGAACCTTGCGCTAGAGGCGCTGAAGTCGGTCTCTATGCCAGGGTGGAGATAAAATACCCCTCCAATGTTGCGCCACAAATCTGCACTATACCAGTGTTGTGAATAGAGCCGCGCTGATTCCAGCAGCCACTGTTCACCTGCGCCATTTTTTAAAATTATTTCATTTATGTTATACTATACTCCCTATGTCCACCAATTATATGCACATTTCTTTGCACGTGGTTTAAAAGCAATATGTTGGAGGATATTTTTGGGTATTGTGAGGTCCGTTTATGAATAAAGATCAAATTTTTGGAAAGTGTAGATGATGTAGTTTTCAAAAATATGATATTTATTCATAAATGAACCTCACAATACCCCTAATATCCCCCGACATATTGCATTAAACCACGTGCAAAGAAATGTGCATATAATTGGTGGACAGAGGGAGTATAAGATTGTAGTAATATTTTTAGGTTTAACAATTAAATTATAATGTTTTTAGTATGAATAATTAATTGTTGGGAAATTCCTTATGTTTTGATGCCATTAAAACCAGATGATCTTGGGAGGTCAGCTGATCAGCTGAGGTCAGATCAGCTAAGGATGGTCAGCTTAGGTGAAGGTCAGCTGAGGTGCTAGATATCAGCTGATGTCAGATCAGCTGAGGTTAGATCAGCTGAGGTCCAGGTCAGCTGATGTCAGACCAGCTGAGGTGCCGAAATCAGACGAGGACAAAATCAGCAGAGGAGCACCCAGATCAGCTGAGACACGTTCAGGACAGCTATGTCTCAACATACCAGCTGAGCCCTGAACATATCAGACGAGGACCACCAACAACAGCTGAGGTCGTCTGAAGCTGTTGCATAAAAGATCTATTTACAGAAAGTCAATCATGTCAAGGGGACAAGATCACAGCAACATGATTTCCAGAATCATAGGCAATCAATCAAGTTAAATTAGATTGAAGATCAAAGCCAAGATGGAAAGATATCAATCTAGAGATCAAGAATCAATCAAGCCAAGATGGAAAGATATCAACCTGGAAATCAAGAATCAATCAATCATTCTGATTGATTGATTACATATTTATAGGGATTTCAAATCCTAGTCAACTCTAACGGCTAGTTTTTTATACCTATAAATATGAGTACAAGAGAGAAAAATAATAACGATCCTACGCGAGATTACACTAGCAGATAGGCTACAATATTTTTCCTCTGTACAACAGACACGTTCACACATTTATTATTCCTTTGTAAGACTTTGTAGAAGTCGATCAGTTAGTTGCAAGGCTGTTTGCACTAACAAGTTGTAAGAGAGTTTTCTCTTGAAAGTTGTAAGGAAGGAAGTTAGTAAGTGAGTAGATAGCCCCTCAAGTCCAATTTGGTTTGAGGAGAGTGGATGTAGGACAGTTGGTCCGAACCACTATAAATCTCGTGTCTTTTACTTGCTTTATTTTAATTGCTCCTACTTGCTGCACTAAATAAAAGGTTTTCATTAAAAGGATTTAAACTAAAAACGTTTCCGCACACAAAATCACTGTGCACTCAGCTGATTGTAAAGTCAGCTATTTTCAAAACAAGAAGACTCAAAGTCTTCTTTAGGGACCAACAAGTGGTATCAGAGCTGTGTGTCCTAACGGCCACAGCTTGAGAAGCTTTAGGTGGTCACCAGGGCAGATCCAAAATCCTTTTGAAAAATTCTTGTGTGTTATTTCTCCTAAAACATTTTGCAGGAATCATGTCTTACAACTTTGGTGTGAATTTTGAAGAGGAGATGAACAAGATTGTTCAAGATTTTGAGGTATACATCTCCACTGCTGATTCACCATCATCAGAGGATTTTTGCCTCATGGCAGACACAGAAGAGGTAGAAGCTGAAACCCCCTCTGTTAGCTCATCTTGCTCCTCAACCAATTCTATGGAGTCTGAGATGCGAAAGCTGCTCTCAGATCTCCAATCCTCTCTAAGTGTCTGTGCTAAACTAGAAGAGGAGAACTCAAGGCTAAAAGCTAAAGTCTCTCAGCTGACTCTCGAGAAAGGTCAGTCTGCTGATCTATCAGCTGAACCCACTTCCTCACAAACTCAAGAGTCAAAAGACTTAAGAGTCAAATGTGTGGAACATGAACAGTTGGTAGCTAAGTTGCTGGCTGAAAATCTTGGGTTGGAAGAGGAACACAAGTTATTAAAGGCTAAGTTCGATGAACTCTTTAAACAACATACACAGAACAAAGAAAAAGAGGATCAGCTCAAGTTGAAATTGGATCAGCTGACCAATGCACATAATGCAATGTCATCTATAGCTGCTTCCTCTCAACAAGAGCATGACAAAAGAGGTGTTGGCTTCCCTAAGTCCTCTAAAGGGAAGAAAAAGGCACAGGTTCAGGGAGCTGATGATAAGGAAAAAGGGAAAAATCAGATGAGGAGGGATCAGCCTGGACCATCCCAAAAGGGCAAGTCCAAGCAGAACCCTTCTCCACCCTCGGTTACATTTAAAGTACCACCCAAACCTGCACAATCAGCTAAGGCTGTTGTCTATGAGTCATTCAAAGGCTCCAGCAGGACGTACCCTTATAATCAGATCACAAGACCTGGTGTTCTAAGACATCCTCCTAAGAGAGATCCTCTGAAGGAGATTGTCTTTGTTGATAAATATGGGAGATGTATAAGGTCTCCTAAGCCTCATAAGGATGACCTTTTCCTATGGATCCCTAAAGAATTGCCTCCTGACCCTCCAGGACCCAGTAGGGTACCTATTGCCTGATTTTATTTTCAGGTACACACCAGCTCAGGAGATCAAATAAAAAACTGATATCAGATGAGAAGATGATCAAATCAGATGAGCTGAGTGTGATGAACAGATCCAAACGTAAACATCTACCCAACTAAGGGGAAGGCCTACACTTAGGTGGAAAATCAGCTGAGATTTGTGTAAGGGGGAACATCAACTGATTGGAGAAAGATCAATCTTCCTTGGGTTTTAATATCATCAAAAATGAGGAAATTGTTGGGAAATTCCTTATGTTTTGATGCCATTAAAACCAGATGATCTTGGGAGGTCAGCTGATCAGCTGAGGTCAGATCAGCTAAGGATGGTCAGCTTAGGTGAAGGTCAGCTGAGGTGCTAGATATCAGCTGATGTCAGGTCAGCTGATGTCAGATCAGCTGAGGTTAGATCAGCTGAGGTCCAGGTCAGCTGATGTCAGACCAGCTGAGGTGCCGAAATTAGACGAGGACAAAATCAGCAGAGGAGCACCCAGATCAGCTGAGACACGTTCAGGACAACTATGTATCAACATACCAGCTGAGCCCTGAACATATCAGACGAGGACCACCAACAACAGCTGAGGTCGTCTGAAGCTGTTGCATAGAAGATCTATTTACAGAAAGTCAATCATGTCAAGGGGACAAGATCACAACAACATGATTTCCAGAATCATAGGCAATCAATCAAGTTAAATTAGATTGAAGATCAAAGCCAAGATGGAAAGATATCAATCTAGAGATCAAGAATCAATCAAGCCAAGATGGAAAGATATCAACCTGAAAATCAAGAATCAATCAATCATTCTGATTGATTGATTACATATTTATAGGGATTTCAAATCATAGTCAACTCTAACGGCTAGTTTTTTATACCTATAAATATGAGTACAAGAGAGAAAAATAATAACGATCCTACGCGCGATTATACTAGCAGATAGGCTACAATATATTTCCTCTGTACAACAAACACGTTCACACATTTATTATTCCCTTGTAAGACTTTGTAGAAGTCGATCAGTTAGTTGCAAGGCTGTTTGCACTAACAAGTTGTAAGAGAGTTTTCTCTTGAAAGTTGTAAGGAAGGAAGTTAGTAAGTGAGTAGATAGCCCCTCAAGTCCAATTTGGTTTGAGGAGAGTGGATGTAGGACAGTTGGTCCGAACCACTATAAATCTCATGTCTTTTACTTGCTTTATTTTAATTGCTCCTACTTGCTGCACTAAATAAAAGGTTTTCATTAAAAGGATTTAAACTAAAAACGTTTCCGCACACAAAATCACTGCGCACTCAGCTGATTGTAAAGTCAGCTATTTTCAAAACAAGAAGACTCAAAGTCTTTTTTAGGGACCAACATTAATTGTAATATTTTTAGATTGAACAATTAAATTGCAATATTTCGTAATTGAATAATTAAATGTAATTTTTTTCATGATTTTTGTTTAAATCCTAAATAATATATTACAATATTTTAAATTATAATTAAACTATAGTGAAGTGCATAAATTACATTAAACATAATAATTGAACGTCCTAATAATTTAAATACTTGAAATTTAGCAAGTACTTTAAATACTTGAACTGAAAATATTCTAATAATGTTATGAGTTTTCTTTATTTTGTATGCATTTTTTGTGATGTGTTAATTTATGTTTTCTATTATGTATGATTTTATCATTGTATTATGAAATTTAAATTAATATGTATGATTGTATCACGATACTAAATTTAATGTTATTCTATATATTAATATGTAATTTTTAAATTAAAATTTTTATTTATATTATTTAAAAATTAATAATATAAAATAATAAAAAATTATGTAATTATTGAGTTTAAAATTATATAAATTAAACCTAATAAAAGGTAAGAAAAATATATATAACGCGGACTGTTGAAGATGAAGTGTAATGCAAATTTTATGCTAGAGTAGCGTGAACTCTGCGATAGAGTGACGCGAACGGATGGAGATGGCATTATAGAGCGAGCTGATCACCTGGCCACCGGGCTCTTCACTAAAGTGAGTGATCCGGATTCAATTCTCTTTGGGAACGAATAGAAGGGAGATATAAGGTCGGCTTGGAGATATGAATGTATGGAGATTTGGTGAACTAACTTCTAATCACTAACAATTAACATTTATCGAAAAAAAAATTATAAAGCGAGCTGAATTTATTATGGTGTCAATATAATGACACACTATTTGGCAAGGGTTAAGAGATACTCTTTAAGTTCTCCATTTTTTTTATTTTGAAATAATTTTTATAGTTATAAATGACACCCGAATCAAATAAAAATAGACATGTAAAATTAAAAATAAAATAAATATGAAACTAGAATTTAAATGAAAGTGTATTATTTTACCGAACTTCTATTTCTTATAGGTAGCCTTTTCGATCTGTCTTCCTTTTATAGAGTTTAGTCATGTTTAAAAAAGAAATATATTGAAACATGATGGAAAGGGGGTGTTTGTGCCTCCAATGAAGGAACAAGGGAATAATTACAAAATGGGGAGCCCACTACTACAGAATACAGTGGATTCGTTTTGTGATTCGAAAGCTACCACCCCTGAGGAAACAACCACTCTCTGCAACAACCATTTTGAATTTACCACTCTACCCCCTAAATCTAATTATTCATTCCACTGCATTTTAAATTACTACTCTGCCCCTAAATATTACTGTACATAAAAATCATAATTTAATCGTCATAGATTTAATGTTTGATTTATGTTAAAAAATAACTATTTATAAAAATAGTTTTAATTTTTATTTATCTTATAGGAATATTTCTTCTATGTTATACTCTCTCCGTCCCGCTATAAGTTGCTCGTTGCTTTTGGACACACGAATTAAGGTAAAAGTGAAAAAATATAAGTGATGTGATGGAAAAAGTGAAAAAGTATAAGTGATGTGATGAAAAAAACGAAAAAGTATAATTGATGTGATGGAGAAAAGTGAAAAAGTAATGGAAATAGTGTAAAAAATATTGAAAATAATAATAAAAAAGAGAATAATAGTTTCCAAAAAAGATAAAAAAAACAATAAACTACATATAGTGGGACGGACGAAAATGACAACATGAGCAACTTATAGTGGGATGGAGGGAGTATCAATTTGTATTTTAAGTGATGCACATTTATTAATAAAAGTGTAATATTTGAATATAATAGTATCATATGGATTTACAAGTGCGCTTACAAATTAATTTTTTATGTCTAAATTTAGTTATTCTTCCGTGTGTGATTTAATATTGATAATATTGAAATAATATATATTATAAATTACATTTATTTTATGTTTTAGGTAATTGATATATTATTTTGTTGTTATATAATATATAATGAGTAGGTATTGTTTAAAAATAGTTCATCATAAATTTATCATGAACTTGCTATAAAGAATTAAATATTTGATTAAGTGTATCAAAATATGCATCAGGTGTATCAAAAGTTGAGGCCAATATAAATATAATTGATCTCAGTAATTTGATACACATGATGAAATTTTTTTTACACCTGGTTAAGTGTTTAATACTTTAAAACTGATTCATGATAAGTTTATCATGAACTAATTTTATACAAAACTTTGTCATATAGGAGTATGTATTGATATGGCGAGCTAACACAACTGGCGTAAGAATAATCTCCAAGGCTTAACAGGTCGCCGGGGTCCATCCTGATCCACGAAGTTCACATGGGTGGAGCTCGCCCATGCAGCTCGCCCGAGGAGCCCTCCACCCTCATGAGGACCTCGCCGAGGTCCGTCATCGTATGGCGTACAGAAACCGCACAAGGCGTAGGAGCTCGCCCTGTAGCCTGCTAGATCCTGATGGTTGCGCTTTTTTTCCCTCCGTCCAGTTTATCCACAAGGGTGGTTTACGGCGAGTTTTTAATGAGGTCCATCTAGTCTAAGGCATTGTAGTAGGATGAGGCACGATGTAGGGAGCAGTGTGAGGGACCAGGACGAAGGTTACGAACCTTCGTCAACACCGGAAGCCAAATAGGCTCGTAAGGTGCCGTCCCACACTCGTGCACCTATAAATAAGGTCTCTCTTGTAACTATCACACATTTGATTGAATACATTTTCCTACACTCTACTTTCTCTCTCTATCTCACCCTCTCAAGAACATCCAAGAACACAATTCTTGGATTATTGTTTGATAGGATTAATATGATATAAAGCCACATAAACAAACACGATTAGTAAATTCTATCAACAATTTGGCGCTAGAGAAAGGGCTGCAATCTGAAAAATAAAAATTTATCAAGAACAAAAAATTAGGGTTTGTTGAAGATTTGAAGGTGTTCTTGATAAAACTCAAGAACACTTGAAGATACACACACGAATCCATCCCTTTGAACAAAAACCCAGATTTTCGGATTTGCAATTTTCTGCCCAAAAGAAGTTTTCAAACGCACGTGTGTACACGAATAAACTGGATTTCGGATAATTCATCACACGCGAGGCTAGACAAAAATTTACACAGCTCCACCTAAGCTGGACGATCATCACCCCGACGACCTCCCTCCACCTCGGCGACCTGCATCAAGTTACCCCCTCCAAAAACAAAAAATGGCTACCACTCGAGCTGCCAAAGGACAGACCTCCGCAGCTGCCGGAAGGTCCCGAGGGGGCGACCAAAACCAGGCCGAGGTGGAGACCTCACGCCAGGTGGTGGAGACCTCACAACCACCTCCCCAGAAGAGCACCGCAGCCCCGCGACCTCCGCGAGTTGTGGTGGCACAAGAAGACCTGATCCCTGCCCTGAGGGACCTGGCTAACAACCCCGACGAGCTCCAGCGCACCATCGCAACCTTGCAAAGGTTACAGCAGCGGTAGCATGATGAGCTCGCGCTAGTGCCGAGGCGGGCTCCAACTACTGAAACTCGGGAGTAGGCGAGACCCACTCAGGGCACCCAAACTCGGGGGAGTACAACGCTCTCCCCACTGAGCAAAAGGTGAGCTCGGCACAAGCTCGCCAGCGCTGGGAATGGGCCGGCAAGGCCAAAATGGTGGAGGAGGAACCCGCCCCGTACACTGGGGAGCTTCGGCCTACACCGAGGTCTCCGCCACGCATCAATCACAAAGGAGGGAAGTCCTCCAAGGCCGTCTGGGCATGAGATATGGGGAGAACGAGCAGACGGCAGCCCCAGCTACCTCCCACTGAGACTCGAACCAGCAGCCGCGCAGGTCCGCCCATGAACGATTGAGAAGGCCCACCACCGAAAGGTTGGGCCCCTATGGCGGATGCCAATTCCAGTTCGTCACTGAGAGGTCACCCCAGAGTGAGGCACCTCGGGGACGTGCGTCCACGAGACGCACGACCTTTGAGCAGCCTCCACCGGAGGTGACCCGTGATGACTCGCTGACCTTGCTGAAAAAGGCCGTCGAAATGCTGCAAGCCCAAGTAGCAACCAAGTCGGGCGGACCTGACGCCACCACTCTCCCCGCATCTCAATTGGCACCTGCCATCCTTCGCGCACCGGTCCAAAAGAAAATTCAATTCCCGGTGATTTCTGCGTACGAGGGCGAATCCGACCCGAAGGTCCACCTGGCCAAGTACGCAGACTTTATGATTTCGGTTGGTGCCACCGACTCTACTCAATGCCGGAACTTCCCTCTGACCCTAGGGGACCGAGCTCACCGCTGGTTCTCTTCACTCGCCCCGAGGTCAATCTGCTCATTTGGCCAACTCTCGCGGGAGTTCTTGGCCCACTTCTCAGGGTTCAGATCCTACCTTACCCAGAAGCGCCGACTCGCCAACATCCACCAAGGCGAGAGCGAGACCGACCAGCAGTACCTGGAGAGGTTCGATAAAATCCTGCTGGAAGGCGAGCCGGTGAACGAGGACACCAAGGTCGTCGTAGCGATGGCCGGACTCAAGAAGGGCACCGACCTCTGGAAGGAGATGCACCTCGCATGTCCCAACACTTACACTTACTTCTGCCATAAGGCGGGGGGTGTTCGTGGCTATGCAGGAGGCACTACTGAAAGAAGTTGGTGCCAAAGAGGAGAGGAAGCCCTACGGAAGGAAGTCCGGGGGCACATACAAAGCCCCCCGAAACTTGAAGGCCTTCGGCGAGGGGGACGAGCTCAAGGAGAAGCTCAACCAGGTCCTCACTGTCTCCATCGACCGCTTCTTTACGGCTGTTAAAGACAAGGCCCTGCTGGAGGAGTCGAGGCGGATCCGCCAGGACCGCACGAAGCTCAACCCCAACAAATTCTGTGCCTACCATCAGGCCATCGGCCACTTTACCAGCGAATGCCGAGACCTTCTCAAACAACTCTGGAAATTTTATGAGGATGAGAAGTTGGCCGAGTTCGTGAAGAAGGCCCCAGCTAAGAGGCCAAGGTTCGAGAGGAGGGTTACCTCCGATGATGAGGATGAGGAAGCGGACCAACCTGGTCCCCAGAACAGACGGAGGGCACCTCCCCAACCTCAGCAAAACATGGAGCCCACCCGGTAACTCTTGGTTCTCGAGGAGGAGATCGGAGCTGCCGGAGGTCTCTAGGACGGGGGATCCTCCATATCCAAAATTAAAAGGAAGGCCGAAATCCGGGCCATAAACCAAGTCCAGGAAGGCAGCTCCGGCCCCAGGTCCGTCTCACAGCTTACTGATGAGCTGACATTTTCCTCGGCAGACCTGGAAGGGATACTGATGCCCCACAACGACTCGTTGGTGATAACCGCCAACATCATGAACGTCTGAGTTCACAGATTACTTGTGGACACCGGCGCATTCACCAACATTCTCTTCAAATCCACCTTAGATGCCTTAGGTGATTTTGAGTCGTATCTGGAACCTAGCAATGCTAGGATAGTGGGGTTCGGAGAAGCTGTAATCGTCCCCCTAGGTAGTGTTAGGTTGAGCGTCCAGCTTGTATCGGCTGAGGACCCCGAAAGGAGAGTGACTAGGCTCATAGATTTCCTAGTTGTCGACCAGCAGTCCTCCTACAACGGGTTCCTTGGCCGCCCGTTTATTAATGAATTCAAAGTGGCATGTTCGACCTACTACTACTGTTTGAAATTCCTAACTCCAAAAGGTGCCGAAACTATAAAAGGTGACCAGAAAAAGGCCCGAGAGTGTTTACTCCAAATCAAAGACGGCCGGGTCAAAAAGTCTGTTACGCAGGTCCACATCCTCGAAGAGGACGTACAGATTCTGACAGACGAGCCAAACATCCTAGACGTCATCTCGGTCGAAACTGAGATGATGGAGGTAGGCGATTTGTCGGAAATCAACCAAGGTACAGGACCTGTGCAAGACACACAACCGACACCAATGGAGGATTTGGAAGAAACCCAAGTGTTGGGACCTGCGTAGGAACAACAACCTGCTCCCATGGAGGTGGTTGATGAAGCCCAAGATGGGGGACCTGCGGGAGGTCAAGAACCAACACCAATGGACGTTGACCTAACTCCCCAAGTCACCGCACCATCCCAAGTTGACAAAACACCGGAGGTACTGACAGTTGATGGACCCGCCCGAGCTGAAAGCCAACCCGATGACCTCGAACCGCGCATAGGTCATGAACCTGCGCAGATGTCACAAGATGAGTGGGACGAGTTCATCAGCGACCCAAGGTGGAAAAGTCAAAAGAGAAAAGCCATCCCCATGGAGGAATTGACGGCACTCCCGGTGGACCCGGAAAGGGACTTAGAACTTTTCATCAGTTCTGAGTTACCTGAACCGTACCGGTCGAGGATGGAACGGTTCTTGATGTCCAACCTGGACGTGTTTGCCTGGTCCCACGAAGACATGACGGGGATCCCGTTGGAACATGCTTGCCACAGACTTAACATAGATCCGACGAGGAGACCCGTACGCCAAAAGCGAAGAAAGTATGGACCAGACAAATACGCAACTCTAACTGTTGAGGTGGAGAAGTTGTTAGACAACAAGCTCATCAAGGAAGCTTTGTGTCCGCAGTGGGTCGCGAACCCCGTCCTGGTGAAAAAACACAACGGGACGTGGAGGCTATGCATCGACTTCACGGACTTGAACAAAGCATGTTCGAAGGACAACTTCCCACTACCTCACATCGATCAGTTGGTAGATAGCACCGCAGGCCATAAGATGATGACGTTCATGGATGCTTTTGCGGGCTATCACCAGATAGCTCTGCACCCAGATGACAAGGAACACACAGTGTTCTACACCAACAAAAACATGTATTGTTGGGAAAGGATGTCGTTCGGACTTATCAACTCCGGAGCCACCTACCAAAGATTGGTGAATAAAATGTTTGACCAACACATTGGCGAGTCCATGGAGGTGTACGTGGATGACATAGTTGTCAAAAGTCTGAGAAAGGAGGACCACCTGGACCACCTAAAGCAGACTTTCGACATATTGCGCCACTACAACATGAAGTTAAACCCCAAAAAGACCAGCTTCGGCATGCACTCCAGAAAGTTCCTGGGGCACCTAGTTAGCCAGCGTGGAATTGAGGTCAACCCGACACAGGTCCAATGTATAATCGAGATGGGTATACCCGATTCCGTCCAGAAAATTCAAAGACTGACTGGGTGCATGGCAGCCCTGAACAGATTCATCTCCAAGTCCGGTGACCGAAATCGTCCGTTCTTCGAGACGATTAAGGCAAACACAAGGAGGCACAAAGAGGCGGCCAAAGCCAACAAGGTCCACCTCAAAAACCACTTCGTGTGGACAAGTGAATGCCAACGAGCCTTCGAAGACATCAAAACATACCTGGCAGATACGCAGGTCCTGTCAAAGCCGATACCTGGAGAGAAGCTGTACCTATACCTAGCCGCGTCGGAGGTGGCCATTAGCTCCGTCCTGGTCCGAGAAGAGGCGAAGACACATCTACCAGTATATTATGTAAGCCAAGTCTTACACGAAGCTGAGTTACGGTACACCCCAACAGAGAAGCTGGCTTATGCACTGGTGATGAGTGTTAGGAAGTTGAGGCCTTACTTCTTTGACTACCCGGTAGAGGTGCTGACAACGTTCCCACTACGTCAAATACTACAGCGCCCAGACACCGCCAGACGCCTGCTGAAATGGTCACTAGAGATCAGCCAATACGGTATAACTTACGCACCCCGAACAACGATCAAGGGACAAGCACTTGCCGACTACATTGTCGAGCTAACTTTCCCACAAGATCCGACGAGGGGGCGTGTAGCTCCGTGGCATCTCTACGTTGACGGATCATCAACCAGTGTAGCAGTAGGCACCGGCGTGGTCCTGATCAGCCCGGACAGACAAGTCTTCACCTCCGCAATCCGGTTTGACTTTTGAGCAACCAACAACGAGGCGGAGTATGAAGCGTTGATAGCGGGACTTAGGCTATCATTAGCTGTGGGGGCAACCAATCTTCAAGTTTTCAGAGATTCCCAGCTAATAATATTCCAAGTCCGGGGGGAATATGAAGCAAAAGACCAGCAGATGATGACCTACCAAAAGATAGCCGCGCATTTGATCTCGATGTTTATGCAAGTTTACATCAATCAGATACTGCGGCTAGAAAGCACACAAGCAGATGCTCTAGCCCGGCTAGCTACTAGCAACGGCGAAGCCGAATTCACGGAGGTTGTAATCACCACACTGAAAAACCCCTCGATGTTCGATTACAAGATAAATCAAACCTCGAGTGGGGGGCAGGAGGACAGTGAAGATGGTGAAGATTGGTGCACTCCAATCCAAAAATACTTAACGGACGGAACAACCCCCGCGGACACCTGGGAAGTTGGCCGGCTAGTAAAGCAAGCTGCCAGATATACGCTGCTGGATGGCCAACTCTACAAACGTGGATTCTCTCTACCCCTACTCAAGTGCTTGACTAAGAAGCAGGGGTCCGAAGTGTTAGAATAAATCCACGAAGGAATTTGTGGTAGTCACGCTGGGGGGCAAGCATTGGCATATAAGACGATCAGGTAGGGCTACTACTGGCCCACTCTTCGCAAAGATGCCATCAGCTTCGCTTGAAGGTGCCGAAAGTGCCAACTTTTCGCACTTAACATCCACTCCCCAGCCAACAGCTGAAGTCGGTTTTCAGCCCATGGTCTTTCGCAAAATGGGGAATCGACTTGATCGGCCCATTTCCACCTGGTAGAGGCGGTGTAAAGTTTGTTGTTGTAGCAGTAGACTACTACACTAAATGGGTTGAGGCCGAAGCTCTCACAACTATAACCCAAGAAAGGATGATCGGCTTCATTTGGAAAAACCTGATCTGCAGGTTCGGACTTCCGCAGTCGATCATCACAGACAATGAAAGGCAGTTCGACGGTCAAAAGCTGAGAGACTTCTGCAGTTCATGGAACATCAAGAAGCACAACTCAACTCCGTACCATCCACAGTCGAACGGCCAGGTCGAGGCGGTGAACAAAATCCTGAAACACATATTAAAGCTCTGCCTCGAAGAGAAGAAAGGGAGCTGGGCAGACGAACTCCCGGAGGTCCTATGGTCTTATAGAACTTCCTATAGGGCCAGCACCGGAGAAACCCCGTTTGCCCTAGCTTTCGGGACTGAAGTCGTGGTCCCGGTCGAAGTCCAGAACAAGACTTGGAAAGTGGTGGGATATGACGAAGAAAAGAATGACGAGGCCTTGGCAGTAGAAAAAGACTTGATCGAAGAGACCAGATCTTCGTCAGAAATGAAGAACACCACCTACAAGCGCAGAGCAGAAAAATACTACAACTCCCAGGTCCGAGACCGAAAATTCAAGGTCGGAGACCTGGTTTGAAAAAGAAGTTGATGGCCCCACCAGTTGTATTCGGTTCAAACTGGGAAGGACCGTTCCGGGTCACCGCAGTCTGGCCAAACGGCACCTACGACCTCGAAGACGCAGAAGGCAATGCCTCATCATACACCTGGAGTGCGGCCCACCTGAAAAAGTTTTACCAATAGACTAGAATCCTGTAATAGACTAGTCGAAGGTTCGCATCAGAAATGTTGATGGCAACCAGTGTAAATTACGTCGCTATAAAAAGTTAGAGAATTTGCGAAATCAGAAAAATTTGCCAAATGTCCGGACCTGCGTAGCTCGCCCCTTACGCGAGCTACCTCAGGTCGCCCACCGCCCAGAAAAGCTCGCCAGTCCCAGCTCGCCCAAGTGCTAAAAAACCCATAGTGCACAAGGATCAAGGTCCCAAGCGTTGTAATTAAATAGCTCGAAGGCAAAGACCAAAGTGCCCAAGGTCGCGAAAGTACCCTTCTTAAAGGGTTGCTAAGCACCTACTGCCACAAGTTGGAAAAATTCGCGAAAAAGACGAAAAACGTCTAAGGCAAGGTTCATGAAACCCAACGGCCCAACGTGAATCAATCGAAGTGCAGCTCGCTGCCCTAAGTGGTCTAGGACAAGCAATTCGCGGACCTAAGTGGTGTAAGACGAAGAATACGCACTCTCAAAATAGAGGTACAATTCGTAGTCGTAAGTGATATAAAACGAATGATTCGCTTCTCAAAGTAGAATAAGACGAACAGTTAAGTACCCATAAAATAAATAAAAATGAGCTATTTTTAAAATTATAACGTAAAAGCGCAAAAACGAAGTGCGAAGAGTTGGACAAAAAATGCTCTGTCTCTATTCAAAAGACACTTAGGATATTTTCAAGGCAAAAATACTTGAAAATTCCTAAGTGTTCAAAGTGGTGCTGGCCACAAAGGCCGACCAGCTGGCCATCTTTGAACTACAAAAGTATGCTCCTTCTGGGCGAGCTATACAAAGCCCGGCGAGCTCTAGCTACTTAACAAAATCAAAAGCCTATAGAAATGGAGCTCCTTCTAGGCGAGCTATGGAGCCTGGCAACCTATAACAACTTAGAAAATGAAAACTAATCTAAAAAAGCAAGAAAAAGTTAAGTCTAAGGGACCTCGGGGTCGGCGACCTCTTGAACAGCTCAGTCGGGGGCGACCTGATGAATGGGAGTGGGGGTCGGAAAGGGCGAGCTCGGTCTCGGAGGTGATGTTCCCAGTGCGCCAGCTGGTGTCGAGCTCACTGATGTTGAGCATCGCATCCCCTAGGGCCTCCTGCATTTGCTCCATAGTTGGCGGAGTTCGCTCCTCACCTTCAACACCCCCGGCGACGTCCCCGGCACCCTCAGCGAGCTCCGCAGTCAAGACCTCTTTCGTTTGAATGATGTTGAATTTTTAACGAGCAGCATCGAGGTTGATCCCGTTGCCGGTGAGGTCCCCTTTGTTCAGCTCCGTGCCGGGGGAATCTTGGACTTGGCCAAGCAGTCATCGAACTCGGCCACAAGAGCCTCCCACTCGCTATCATCGTTTATCCGCTCCCATTGGAAGGAACGGATAACCTCGGCAAAGCAGAGAATGTAGCCCTTGTCGGTGGCGATCACCTTCGCGAGCTCCAGCTCCTCGGGTGAGATGGTGGAGTCCGAGCGACCCTTGAGCTCAGCAATCTCTAAGGCCTTAGCAGCGACCTCCTGGCGAAGCTGTGAACATTCCTCCTGGTTCCCCTGGCTTTGATCCCGGAGGATCCTCACCTCGTCCCTGGCCCGGGCGAGCTCTTCATCCCGGGTAGCGAGCGTCCGTCGAGCTTCATCAAGTTCAGCTTGTTGGCGGTGGAGGTCGGCTTGGTATTTGTCCATCTTCTTGATGCCGAGCTACTCCTCCTCCAACGAAGCCTTCGCCTTAGCCTCCATCCTGGCGAGCTCGTCGAGGGCCTTCTTCCGCTCGTCACCCACCTTATTGAGCGTGTTATTCGCTTCGTGGCGAGCTCTGTCGGCGGCAGTGACTTCATCCGTGACAAGCTGGGCCGCCGCCATCGCCGCACAGGCATAATGCATCGCCAGCCTCGCCTTGTCGGTGGGTTTCTGCCTCTCTATCATTGCGAGCTCAGAGGCGGAGATGTACTTGGGGGCCTCGGTGAAGATCTGGCGAGATGCCCCCTTGGGGAGATCCCTTGGCGAGGTCAGAGCCTTGCACCTCTCCGCGGTGTGAAGAGACTCAGGCCGTTGTGGGAGCTCGGCGGGGGCATACCTGCACACGTCCCAAGAGTTTGCAATAATTGTTAAAATAATGCTTCCAACTTCAAAATGGAGCTCGCCCTCTTACCCGAACCTATCGGGGTTGAGCCCGAGGAGGGTGTCATCCCGGATAGGGGCCCCGTAGGGAGACGGCGAGGGTGCGCTCTGAGGAGTTGGAGGCTCAGCAGTAGATTGAGTCACGAGAGCTCGCCCGTGAGCCGATCCGGAGCCCCCTCGATCACTGTGCTCGATAGAGCCCCACTCAGTTCGAGCACGCTTATCGGAGCGAGTTTCGTCCTCGCTCACCCGCGAGCCATCCCCCCGTTGGAGATCCCGCTTGGTTTGGTGGGTTGGGGGCAGAGAGCCCCGCTCAGACCCAGAACCTCGGCCCGACCCTTTCTTCGCGGGGGCGACCTTCTTTTTGGTTGAGGGAGGTGCCGAGGCCTTCTGCGAGCCTGAGCCCCCAGCCTTGTCCGCGACTTTGGCGACCTCCAGCTTCTTGGTTGCGTCCAGCACCGCCCCGGACGGGATGCCTTCTCTACCTGGGTGAGGTTTGCCCATCTTTAGCTGCCGAGCTAAAAAATGATAAACTTCAGGAACTTCAATGGGAGGAAGCTCGGCAACGGGACCTGCACCTGCATGATAGACAAGTTAGCAACTCGGCGAGCTCCATTTACGGAGTGTTGAGCTACCAAAACTTCAAAATTGTGAGAAGCTAGCACCTTGGGCACTAATTCCCTTCAAAGAAGTGATACAAGATTTAAGAAAAATTAGTGTTATATTGAAAAGTTAGATAAAGTAAGGAAAAAATAGAGAAATTGTGGGGCTAATATTTTTATTTGTCATTATAGTTTATTTAAAAAAAATATACTGGTGGACAATCCAAAAAAAAAAAGTGGAAGAAAATTTGGTGGCCAGAGGGAATAGTTTTTTTTTCCCCTAAATTCAACTATATATCAAAATCAATAAATAATTATTTTTAAAATAATAGAATTCAATTTTACACTTGAATTTTATTTTATATATAAAATATAAGTGTTAAATAAAAGTACCAAAATTTTGATTAATTTGATATGTATTGTGTTCAAAATAGATTTAAAGCAAAAAAATTACTGAATTTTGAATTTATGTGTAAAAAATAAATATTAAATAAAAAGAAAATCATAGTCTAATCACTCCTATTGACTATTCATGCACTATATACATTTCTTCAAAATAATATTTACCCTTTTCAGTTAATAATTCTCAATCTGTCTAGTAGGAATTTACACACTCTTTTTTATTTGGACGTCGAACACAAAAAAACAATAAACATGAATTCGCATGCACAAATACATAAATATTTGATTTAATATGTAGTTAAAATATATTACATAAAAAATAAAATATTATGTAATTAAATTAAATATAGGAATTGAGGTGTGCGAAGTGCGGTATGTTGTATACAAACGGTTGATGTAATATGTACCCAACTAGTAGTTTGTGCAATATATCAATATTATATTATTTAATGTATTTTAGCCGGAATTTATAAAAAAATAATTATTATATTTTTATATATACTAGTTATTCTTTCGTGTGATGCACAGATGGATATTGATAACAATTTAATATGAAATAAAATATATTATAAATCTTAATTAAATTTATTTTGTTATCTAATCAATTGTAATTTATTAACTTTTAATTTTTAAATTTTTATTGTTATATGATTTAAGTGAGATAATATATATTTGAATTATCCTTTAAACTAACAAATTAAATACTAAAATTTTAAAAATGATATTAATATTTAAAATATTAATAAGATTTCTTTTTATTCAAATATACAAAACTATATATCAAAATCAATAAAAAATATTTTATAAATAATAGAATTCATATTTTAGATTTGAATTTTATTTTATATATGAATGTGAATTAAAAAATAAAAAATAATTAATTTGAATAATAGAAGATTTACATCAATTGAACTGATCAAAGTTTACATTTACAATGTGTTTCTTATTGCATAAACACATAAATCTTTGATTTAACATGTAGTTGAGATATATTGAAGAATAAAGTAGAATATTACGTAATCAAATTAAAAGTGAAAATTGAGGTGTACATGTGGTATATATAAATGGTGGAGTAATATGTTACATGCTAATAGTTGAAGTACAATATTAATATATTATTGTTTCATGTATTTTGGCGGAAAATTATGAAAGAAGCCAGTTTTTATATATAGTCCACATAAATTGCTTTATTTACGAAAAAGAAAGGATTTAAAATCTATTATTTTGTGATTTTGTTATTATTATTCTTTTTTAAAAGGTTGAGATTTTATTACATCAATACGCAATAAAGACTTGTACGATTGTAGCATTAATACACGTAGGTGCACAAGTTTGAGAAACAAAGCATTAAAATATAGGGAAAGAGAGTTGGATTTACAGATATACCGGTTGATACAAAAAATAAAGAATAAAGATAGAGGACTAAAATTAAAGAACGAATATTACAAGAAAGAATTGCAAGTGGCGTTGAAGTTGCTTGCTACATTTATTCAAAATGAGGGGATGCTCATCAATCTCTTGTTATTGTTGATGAACTAGACCTTTACGGTCTCATAATCATCCTTGCCGAATTTATTCGTCAACAAGACTCCACCAATAATATTTTATTAATTCAGCCATTTAGGCGGGAACTTCCTCAGCAAGCTACCACTCTCTCCAAATAAAGTAAAATACTTGTAATATAGTAACTTTTATTTTTATTTATTTTATTAAAACTGAGAGAGTGAAATATTAGTAGAATAAATTTTTTGAATACAAGCAAAGTAATTCCTCCTCCGTTCTATTCCAGATATACTCATTCAAATTTTCATTTTACTTTACTTTCACGTAACCTAATACAATTAAATCATCATTTATTTATTTCATACAAATTTCTCTCTCCATCCAAACACTTATATTCACACTACCCAATATAATCACATCAATACTTTTTTCAACTTTTTTTCTCATATTTATTATTTATCATTTTTTTGGTTCTTTTATTAAATTTTCACTTTTAATTTATTTTTTAATATTATCTGCTTACATGTGCCATGTTTATAAACATATTAAATATAGAAAGATCCATTATTTTATTAACAAATAAAATTCTATTTCGATTTTTTAATTTTAAATAAATTTGATGAAATATAAAAAGTAATTTATACTTTTATATGACGTTTGAATATTCAATAATTCTTACCCACTTTTTATAAGCATTAGAAAATTAATTGTTTAGAATATTAATAATTATTTAATAATTTAATCAAAAATTTATTTCTATATAGGACATTTAAAAATTAATATATATATATATATATATATGATTAATATTATAAACGTATAATTATAATATTCTATTATATTATGAGAAAATAAACTGTAAAATTATTTACTAGTCACTCAATCATTATCACACTCAGTAATAATTATAAAATAATACTCCCCCCCACTAAATTTGTGCATCATTGTATTTACACGGATTTTAAGAAAAAATAGATAATTAAATATATTGTGAGTATATTGTGGGATTCACTTTTGAATAAAATAATTAATTGTGAAAGTAAAAATAAAGATGATGACTTCCATAAAAAAATACACATTTTTTATGAACAAACAAAAAAAATAGTGCATAAATTTAATGGATAGAGAAAGTTACTCCAAATTTGGCCCAACATTTTGTTATTATATATGTACAGATGAGCATAACTTTTTCATAAAATTATCTACATTGCCCTAGACGTAATGCACATAACTTAATGTAGAGAGAAATTTTGCAGGACGGCATTTTATATTTGAGATATGTTACTCTTGTACTTCCTCCGTCCCGAAACTATTTTCATAGTAGTCCCGGGTACGCAAACCAATGAAAAGTAAATATGTGAGTGTAAAATTAAATAATAAAATAAGAAAAAGTGTATTTTGTTGACTTTTGTGTGAGAGAAAAGTTTCTTTTTTAGATGTGTGAAAGAAGAATTGGAACGTTCAAATAAGAAAAATGTGAAAGTAGTTTTGGGACGGAGGGAGTATAATATATTGACATTTATAAAAGTTGTGTTGTATAAATATATGAGTATCACGTCTTATATATACAATTTCTTTTTTTACAACACTACTGAATAAGTAGAAATATTATATATCTATAACACATTTAGACGTAATTTTGATTGATATTATTATGTTTATACATTCTAAGAGAAAATGAATGCAAAGATTGTGATAAAAGTATTTCAAGATTGAGATTAGGCTATGAGCTGTGGCTTAAGATTTTTTTTGTAGACCATGATAGGTATTTATGGGCCGAAAATACGGGCTATTCAGAAAAATGGGCTTCAATCTGCTCTTGGATATCTTTTGTTTGGGCTTGCATGACGTTAGGGAGTAGTTCTTGGATGGCCCAGGTTATTGACACTAGCCACTTTGAAAAATACACTACTCTTTAAATGTTCGGCAACATTTTTTGAATTTTTTGTTCATTTTGTGTACTGTGTTTGGAAAAAAATATCGAAAAAATAAAATAAATTTGGAAAAAAATAATGAACAAAGGGTAGTGTATTTTTCAAAAGGATAGTGAATTTATCTGAGGAGTATATTTACCAAAAAGACTAGTGCTAATAACTTTGGCCTTCTTGGATGCACTTGGGTGCAATGTATGCACCTCAATTTCAATTTTAATTTTGTTTTGCCTTTTTCCAATTAGTGTTTTTGCGGACTCCTTATCCTTAGGAAGAAAGCTAATTAAGAGATGCACATATTACCAACAGTAGAGCTTCGAGTTGATTGTTTAAGGATGGATAAAATTTGTTTTAAAGATTGGACTATGATGTATTTTAAAAAAATAGAATAGCATTCCTGAAATTTTTGAATCTTCTTGCTTTGGCATGGGGAAGAATTAATTTCAGGTGTCGCGGTGGCTCCATTTTCTGTGGTGTGAGAGGATGGTGGTTGCAATTGTGAGTGCATAAACCTTCTCACTAATTTCAATGGTTGATGGTTGCTGCATTGAGGTATTATTTGTAAATTTAAAGAAGCTCGGAAAGATGAATTAAAAGATACAATAATTTGTAAAATTAATATATAAATATTAAATGAGTAATATCTCAAGAACAACTCATAGTAGTACAGTACCCCTAAAAACAATTCACAATATCTCAACAATAATTTTAATTAAAATACTCCAAAAATAATTCACAATACCCCAAAATCAATTCATAATACCTCAATAACAAATCTAGGTATTTATTATTATTTTCATATCATACGAGATTTTCTAATCGCATGCATATTTCATATAACAAACTAGTATATTTTATTTCAATCAAGTTTTTGTCTGTATTTCACAACAACTGATCACATATTTTCATGAATAATGATATATTCACGTGAAAACGCAACATGTATTTTATATACCCACAATCAATCTCTTGGCTTGACTGCATTTCGCCTCATCACGTATATTCATGAGCTAGCATGAACAAGTAACAATTTGAGGAATAATTACATAAAAAATTTACGTGTTAAATAAATAAATGAGTTAAATATGTATATATAGCTTAATATTTCAAGAATAATTCACAATACTTCAAGAACAATTAATAATACTTTAAGAATAAAAGAATCATTGTTTTTGTATTTTGAAATAGTTTGGACTTCATTATTTATAATACCCGAAAAGTAACTGAACAATACCCCAAGAACAAACTCACAATACCCGGAGAATAAGTTTAAATAATTAATTACCCCAAGAACAATTCACAATACCCAAGAACAACTTACAATACCTCAAGAACAAGTCACAATACCCCAAGAATAAGTCTAAATAAATACCCCAAGAATAACTCACAATACCACAAGAACAACTCTAAATAAATATATCGAGAACAACTCACAATACCTCATGAACAACTTACAATACCCCAAGACCATCTCACAATACTCCAAGAACAAGTTTAAGTTAATACCCAAAAAAATAACTCATAATACTCCAAGAACAATCTAAGTAAATACCCCAAGAACAATTCTCAATAACTCAAGAATAATTAATAATACTTCAAAAATAATTCATAATACCTCAATTACAAAAAAAAAAAAAAAAATATATATATATAGTATAATATGTAATGTACATTTACAAAAATTCAAAATTAAAATTCAATCACATGCATTCCAGTGCACCTTAGAATTTAGTGACGTCAGGTTGAGCGAACACCACACCCACCTAATCATATTTGAATCTTTCCTTACACATTAAATATAGCTGCTGCATTTTCTCAAACTTTTATTTTCACACGTTTCATATTCACCCAAGTACATGTTATAATTGCTCAGGTATTAAAATTATTTATATTAAAACATATAAGTTGGTTATACTGAAAATTTTATAATATTATTAGTTTTAAATATAATAAATTTAATTTTAACTATTGAGTGAGCATATCATGCATCAAATTCACGTAAGATTTGTTCATTTTATTTATTTTTTGTCTGTCATTGTTTCTCTTTCTGTGAGTAATAAGTCCGTTTATATTTTTATTTTCTTGAATAATTGTGAAATAGAATTATTGTAATTTCACTTGCATTAAATTTTGGAACCGTAATTTGATAATTTGCAGAAAATAATAACGTTTATTTCATATATACAATGATCACTCAATTTATTAAAAATAAAAAGTGAAAAAAATTTCAATGCTCTCAAGTCTCAAATGAAAATGCAGTAAGAAACCCACAAATATAAAATCCAAAAATACATTTTTCACGCGTGCACACAATCTATAAATAATGATATGAAATCACAAACTAATTTATTATTAAATTGCGAAAACTCTATGAACACCAACTGACAAGCCTTAAATTATTAGAAATAGTTTTGCCTTATTAATAATTTACAATTAATATTCTTTAACAGTTAAATGAAATAACTAATACTTTATCCGCCTAAAGGAATTTACACATTTTTTTTATTTGAACCTTCTATATAAATTTGCACACAAATAAAAAAAAAAAATTAGTCTTAATCTCATATGCACCATGTGCACCGGGCAATTTAAGTAAATTTTTAAAAAGTTACACAAAATACTATTGAAAAGTCACACATATTATTATTGAAAAGTTTATTTTTCGGCAATAAAATGTGTGACTTTTCATTAATAAATTGTGCAACTTTTCAAAAATACACCTGAGTTGCACGATGCTAGTTCACAAAAGACTTACTCAAAAAATTAATTTATTTACATACTCATATAACTATATACATACTCCCTCTGTCCCAACTCTTTTTTCCCACTATTTCTATTTTGGGATGTTCCAACTCTTTTTTCCTATTTTAAAAAGGAAATAATTTACACTCACAAAAGTCAATAAAGTACACTTTTTATATTTTATTAATAAACTTCACACTCACATGTTCTACTTTTTCTTAATTCGTGTATCCATATCTTTTGGAAAATGACCCAGAACGGAAGGAGTATTTACCAATATGTTATTACTTTATTTAATAAAATACATTTTTCTTGAGAAACGTGAAATATTTGAAATTCAAATTTTCGTTGATCACCAACATACTAATATAACTTAATATAACAACTAATACTAAATAAAAATAATAAAAACTAGTATGAAACAATTTTATACATGCCACGAATTCATACTCATATTTCATGATTTAAGGATTTATATAGCCCGATTTTAACTATGATTAAAAGATTAATATGATCTAAATATTAAAATGGGGACGTTTCATATACGAGACTCTTTTTAAAAATATAAATAAATTAGTCAATGAGTATGTATCCTATGAAACTTATTCATTGTATAAATTAATATAAATGAATGCAATTATTAATACCATTACATGCATTTATTGATACTATATTATTTTAAACTATAAAATAATGTAGTTTCAATGGAAATATAAAAATAATGATATCAATGAATCTATATATATATATAAAAGTAAAAGTGAAGAGAGAGAAATGCATATTTATTTAAGATAATGTAGTGCAATAGTGAAATTCACTCTCCTAATAAAGAGAGTGGGTTAATTTTACTTTTTTTTTTTAAACTTTGCATCAATAATTTTAATTTTTAAAATTTTTCAATCTAAAATATATTTTTAACACATTGTATATCAAATTAATTGTCTCTTGATTATTATTTTTAATTCAACATATATATTGCACATTCAAAAATAAAATCCAAATTTAAAATATTTATTTTATTATTTTAAACTGTTTATTTATTAACATTTAAAGTGATTTTTATATCAAATTAAATGCCTTTTAATTATTATCTTGTTAAACTTTATAATCATTTCATGAAATTTAATACATAACAAAGAATTATATGAATAATTATATAAATATAATGCATCCATATATTTACAATATAATATCTTTATATTAATAAAAATTAATAGTAATATAAATTAATTAAATTAATTGCTAGATAAATCAAACAAATTTAATTTTTAAATTTTTATTATAATTTCATTAGACTATTTTATATTTAAATTTTTTAATATTTAATTTAATAATTTATAATATTCAGTTCGTCCATCGCACGGAAAAAGACTTAGTATATATAATAGTAAATGAAATACGACATCAACATGTGTGTAAAGGGGGAAAAAATCTTGAGAACATAAGCACATGCACTACTGTTTGGTGTTTTAATATTAAGATTTAAAAGTTGTCGGGGCATGGAACTAATGGAATAATGTTTCCTTTCAAAATCGTAGGGCGGTCGTATACCTCATGCTGCTTTTTTTTTAATTTTTATACATCATATTATAATCCTCTGCAACGACATTCCTTTTCTTCAACTCCACTTCTTTATAAACCCCACTTGCATTAACAAACAAAATCACACATCTCCTTGTAACAACATCTCCATCAAACCACATTATTCAACGGCTGAAAATCTTTGGGCCACCATAACCATTTGATTCCCAACAGAACATAACCGTGTTAACTTCAATCATCTGAGCAAAACAGTCTGTAGAATGTTGATTCGGATTTTGAATTGTTTTTTCTTCTTTATGAATTTGTTTTCAATCCCATCTGCTTCAACTTCACTACCTCAAGAAGCTTTCCATCTTCTTCGATTTCGAAACTGTTTACCAGAAACCTCAAGATTTCTCCTGAAATGGAACCAAACAGCATCATCTAATGCTCACTGCCAATGGCCTGGTGTTTCTTGCTACTCGAGCAAAGATTTTAGAGTTGAATCATTGATTTTAAGTGCCTTTGGTCTCTCCGGGATATTAGAGAATTGTGTTTCCAATCTCTGTCATCTTCCTGGTTTAACCATTCTTGATCTTAGCAGCAACAACTTCACTGGAAATATGCCCACGGAACTCGGACACTGCATCCAACTCGACACCATTTTTCTCAACAACAACAGCCTGACGGGACGAATCCCGCCTGAGATTTTCAAATCAGGGAGGCTTCAGATGCTTGACTTGGGGGACAACCGGCTGTCCGGCCCAATCCCACCTGAGGTAGGCCACTGCACCAACCTTGAACACATTGCATTGTTTAACAATTACTTGAATGGAGAAATTCCAAGTGAACTGTTTTCTCTGCCAAATTTGACTTTTATTTCGTTGAGCTCGAATAATCTAACTGGATCGCTGCCTGATTTACCTCCGCGGTGCTTGCTCACTGATTTTCGTATACATGAAAACTCGTTTAACGGTTCTCTACCACTGTCTTTGAGCAACTGCCATAACCTCATAACTCTGTTAGCTTCGTATAATAATCTTGGAGGAGTATTACCAAAGAGTTTCTTCAAGGGTCTGAGACAACTTGAGCAATTATATCTTGTCAAAAACAGCTTTCAAGGGGAAATCCCAGACTCATTGTGGGGTCTTAGAAATCTACAAGAGCTCGTTCTTACAGACAACAAGTTCAACGGGAGTCTACCTGAGGATATCAGACAATGCAGCGGGTTAACTTACATAGACTTATCTAGAAACAGCTTAATTGGTCGTATTCCAACTTCAATTTGGAGTCTCAGAAACCTGGAATACCTGTTCCTTCATAAGAACATGCTTACTACCTCCAGAAATCGGAAATTGTAGCTCTCTAGTTGACCTCAGGATACAAGAAAACCAAATTAGTGGAATTCTTCCTCCCAAAATTTGTGATCTCCAGAGTTTGAAAGTTCTTCATGTGTTTTACAATGACATTGAGGGTCCTATAGTGCATTGTATAGACAATATGACCTCACTTGAGGATTTAGGACTGTACAACAATAGAATAACAGGTAAAATTCCATCAGGAATAAGTAATTTAACATACCTGACATATCTATCTTTGGCTCACAACAATCTCACTGGAAAGGTTCCATCATTTTTGGGGATGAACAATGTTCCTGGTTTACACAGGTTGGATTTAACAGGAAATCGCCTTTCAGGAGAAATTCCTAGAAACCTATGTTCTGGAGAGCGTCTTTCAGTTTTGACTCTGGGTCACAATCAATTTACAGGCAGTTTTCCTACAGACATCATCAAATGCAAATCTCTGATCAGGTTGATCCTCGAGAACAATCTATTGCAAGGTCGCATACCAGATGAGATGGAAAAGAGTTCAACCATATCACACTTTGATATTCGAGGGAACCTGTTTGATGGAGAAATCCCGAGAGCACTTGGTTTATGGAGCAATTTGTCAACGATAGATCTTTCTGAGAATCAGTTTTCAGGCTCAATACCTCAAGAACTGGGAAGTCTTCAAGATCTTGAAGTATTAAGGATTTCTTCAAATATGCTCACAGGAGAAATTCCTCCTGAGCTGGCTCGTTGTCCGAAAATTTACGAGCTAGATCTCAGTAAGAACAGACTTTCAGGAGATATCCCATCTGAGATAATGTCTTCCTCAACTCTGAGAACCATTCGTCTCCAAGAAAACAAATTGAATGGTGAGATTCCTGATTCGTTTACAAGCAGCCACAGTCTACAAGAACTGCAGCTTGGAAACAACTTGCTTGAAGGAACTATTCCTTGCAGTTTGAGTAAAGTTCACCATTTCAGTTCAAGTTTGAACATTAGTATGAACCGGCTCTCAGGAAAACTTCCCAAATGCCTCGGCAATTTAGACAAGTTGGAGATTCTTGATATCTCAAGCAACAATTTCTCAGGTGAAATACCATCAGAAACAAACAATATGGCCTCGCTTTCATTTGTGAACATATCATTCAATCAACTCTCAGGCCAAATCCCAGCTACATGGGCAAAACTGTTGAACTTACATCCCGGCTCATCTCTTGGAAATCCAAGACTCTGCTCAACAGATAGTACCTGTAACATTGGAAGTCGCAAGAAATCACGTTCAAGAGGCTTAATCCTTGCCAGTATAATAACTGCATCAATTTTCTTGATAGCATGCTTTCTTGCCGCTATATATAAGCGTTTTTGTCACCATCCATCATATACTAATATATCACTGCTGCACAATCAATCGCATTGTGAAGAGTTACCAGGAGATTTGAGTTTTGATGATATTCTTCGTGCAACTGAAGGTCAGAGTGATGAATATGTCATTGGACGTGGCAAGCATGGAACTGTATACAGAACAGAATCAATGAAATCAAGAAAGTATTGGGCAGTTAAAAAGGTGGATCTATCAAAGACGAAACTTAACACAGAGATGAGAGCTTTGAGTTCAGTAAGGCACAGAAATGTGCTGAAAATGGGAGGATATAGTGTCAGAAATGGATATGGATTCATAGTTACAGAATACATGCCTGAGGGTACTCTTTATAATCTACTGCACCAGAGGACACCTCAGGTAGCTTTGAACTGGGAAACCCGATATCGCATTGCCCTAGGAATTGCTCAAGGCTTATCGTATCTTCACCATGACTGTGTGCCTCAAATCATTCACAGGGACATTAAATCAAGCAACATACTGTTGGACTCTGAACTCGAACCAAAGATTGGAGATTTTGGAGCAGCAAAGTTTGATAACGATGGCGATGAAAGCCCCACAGCTTCTGCAATTGTTGGAACACTTGGCTATATAGCACCCGGTAAGCAGCACCAAACTGCATTTTGTTCAATATGATTGACATCAAGATTTATGTCTAGATTTTAACAATTAAGATTCTCTGTTTTCCCATTTCAGAAAATGCATACTCAACAAAGTTGACGGATAAGTGTGATGTCTACAGCTATGGAGTAGTTCTTCTGGAGCTTCTTTGCAGAAAATTACCTGTTGATCCGAGCTTTGATGAAGGCTTAGATATTGTATCCTGGGCAACAAAGATTGTACAGGAGTGCAATAATTGCTTCGGCTGCTTGGACGAAGAAATTAAGCATTGGGACAAAGAGGATCAGCAAGAAGCAGGGGTGATGATGGATCTTGCTTTACAGTGCACTAAAATGGCTCCAGAAACGAGGCCCTCAATGAGAGATATAGTGGGATCTCTTGTTAAGTTCAGTCCTCAAAGAAAAGTAAAAGCCAAGGGGAGAGATTCAACTTTGTGAAACCTCAACTGGACCTGCTTCGCCAATTAAATCTTCTGCAAGAAATACAGTAGCAGCGACAATGTCGGATTGTTTTTCCCGGTGAAGACAGCTTTTGTCATGCCACATACCAAGGCACCAAATAACCTTAGAATAAGTAAATCGAGTTGAGCCAAACAGTAACCCAATAGACTATCTTATACCAAATGTATTTAAGCTTGATATAAGTCCTGAAATTATACCTGACATGTTAATTTGCTGAAGCTCTTGTACGGTAAGATTTATCAAAAGAGGCATAGCTAAAACACAGAGATTATATATCAACAAACTCGCAATTGTGCTTATAGGACTGTAACTCCTCCTAATCTTATTGAAGAGATTTCAATATTAAAAAAAGTGCTGACTGTGCAAGACCAAATTAAGATGAGATGGGAATTACAGAGATCCCATACAGCCAACATAACTAAATCTCTTCCAGCAGGTGTTATTTACAACAAATACAAAGAAAATGAAAATTTGAGTCTAACATTAATTCATTGAGTGCAAAGCTCTTCTGGCCTAGGAGGCCACGCTTTCAGGTCACAAGAGCAGCCAGTTTTAACTTCAGCCTCATGTTACCAGCTTGAACCACAACTTCTTCTTTAGATGGGTCCACTTTCAAAACTGTTGCTTTCTTATTGAGAGAAGGAACATTCACCGTGTCACCAACCTTTGGAAGCTCGAGCTTCTTCTCTGCAATCAAATGTGAAGACACAAGAACAATTGACAACGACATGAATTTGAGACTCCATTTGGATGGGTGAATTTGAAATTCATGGATTTCACACACAAATAACTACTTTCTCCAAGTAAGTTAATGAATTTACAAATACTTAGATTTGAGCCATGTTTAAAATGAAGGAATTTAAAATCCTCAAAACTATGTCATTTAAAATCCCCCTCTCTACCCCTTCCATCTTTCCCTCTCCTTTATTTTTTCCCTTCTCTCTCTTCTCTTTACAACTCATGATTTGAAATATATGTCTTCTTACATTTATTATTTTTTAAATCCATTCGTTTTCAAATCCATCCATCCAAATGGAGCCTGAGGATTTTCACAAAATCAAATCAGAAAACACAAGATTTTGGAATGCTTGATGGTTTCAGAATAATGTAGGAATTATGTTAATAACCCAATTACCTGCAATTGATTGCTTGGTATTAACCGCTGAATATGAGGGTTCAGTAGTTGGAGGAGTTTCGTTTTCTTTTACAGCAGAATGCTGATGTATGGATTTTGAAGCATGAGGATTCGAATCTGCTTTTACTTGTCTGGGTGGTGGACGAGGAGCTGCTCGAGATTCA
Source organism: Prunella vulgaris (assembly GCA_026898435.1). NCBI lineage: Eukaryota > Viridiplantae > Streptophyta > Magnoliopsida > Lamiales > Lamiaceae > Prunella > Prunella vulgaris. Next base: position 259,538 of record JAPKLY010000358.1, on the reverse strand, counting down.
CGAACTTTCTTATTAATGATAGAACGTGCTGAAGCTGCTATCTCAGATATTTCTTGCACCATCCTGTATTTTTCCTTAATGCCATGTTCCTTGATTCTCTTTCTGGCAGAGAGTAGATTCTGATGAAGCATCTTTGAGAGCCTGAACCCAACAGAGAAATTTTTGTCATGAACCAATCAAGTAAAGAAAAAAGCACAGGACAAGGTTTCTAATGAGCTGGCTTATAAATTTCATAAAGATATGACTAGTTTGGGAAGGAATATTTCCAGCAACTACCAGTCACCATTAAAATCGATGATAACAACTGCAGTGAACAGTTACAGAGGCCCTTAAAACTATGTTAAAAAGATGAAACCAACATCAGTACCAAATTTTAGATTACCAAATCTTCGATCACTACTACGAAGCAAGCTATTTTGAATATCTTGTCCATCAATAAGGTATTAATTGACCCAATCCTTAAATATTTTGTTCAAAAAAAAAAAAAAATTCACCTCAGGTAGTGGTGTGCTTCACGAATTTTTTCATGATAATCCTGCTTAAATCTCTCCATATCAAATATCACCTGAACTAATGGCAAAGTAATTAGTCAGATTAAAATTGACTGTGTTTACAAAATAGAACTGAATAGAGAAGGGAATGCAGTAAATAATTTACGTGAAGCTCAACATTCTAGTAGTTATGGACACTAAAACTATAGCTATTTATTTATAGAGGTGCAATCAAGTTAACCTTGGCTGACTTGATGCAGCAAAAATAACATTTTATGGAAATAACAAGTTCTTCAAGGTAATACAAGTGACTGTAAGAAGAGTTGGAGTTGCATCAGGTTCAAAGTAGGGATCATCGAGAATAGGAAATGAAAAGTTTGACTTGCATAGTAGTAAAACGCACAGAAAATACAAATATACTTTTGATTTCTCCTAAATGGAGGGTGAGAATATATTACCTCTTGAAGAATGAAACTTATATTACAGATCCAGTGCCATTTGTGTTGGCAGCTTATATAGAATTGCCAGTTCAATCAAATTTTAATACCTCATTGATTTCTGCACTAGCTGCTCCATATAGTTCACGTGCATTATCCAAAATTTCAACTGGCAGCCCAAGCCTCTCGGAGATATTGATTGCATTTGAGCGTCCTAACAGGTGAAAACAAATTACATCAACAATATGGTATAAAAATAGACAAGAAAGTGGTTATAAAATAACTGTTTTATAGTAGTACACATTTTAAATCAAAATTAAGCAAACATCTTCTTAGGCCAACAGCCAAGTAGTTTTACAGAAAACCTGGTACTCCCCAGAGGATCCTGTAGGTGGGTTTCAAGTTCACTTCGTCAAACTCCATGCAGGCATTTTCAAATGCATTATTGCTGTCATAGGTGAAGTAATAGAGCATTATGTTAAATGCCTGCTCATGTGTCATTTAGATATTTCACTGTATCATAAACTACCTGTATTTAAGAGTTTTAAGTTCTCCGTGATGTGTAGTGGCTATTGTCAACAAAGCACCAGAATCAGCAAAAGATTCCAACAATGACATACCCAGGGCAGCTCCTTCTAGAGGATTTGTCCCAGCGCCTACCTAAAATGTCGACCAAGATTACTAAGTAACTGTTATGCTGTCATCAGGTTTTAATTTCCATCAATTATCTTTTTTTTTTAACAAATTATAAACCCACTTGTTATATCCATAGACTGCAAAAAAAAGGTATTTCACATATACAATGTTTTAATTCAACAACATTTTTCGCACATTAAACTGCAGAGGACAAACTCAAAGTCCATACTTCATCCAACAGCACCAACGACAAATTTGTTGATAGGCACTTGATTTCCTGCAAGGGTTAGAGTGAAATACAAAATGTTACAAAAAAGAGAAAGGATCAGGAGAAACAGAGAGAATTTTCTTGAGTGCTTTACTTCAGATACGTACTATATATTTGGGTTCACTAAACATTGTTACTATATCAGTACCCAGGTACCATTCAAAAGAAAAACAGTGTCTTTTATATACTCCAGCTTCACATGAAAGTATAAAAATCATGCAGAGCACCTCATAAGTTCCGAGTCCAGTTATAAGTAAAAAGGATAAATAGTCTTGTATTACTCTATTTATAAGATACATAAAAGAAGCAACTTACACTAATTTGTTTGAGATGACCAGAGAAGGTAGATAAAGATTGAGATAGTGATTGTTCATCACCAATATCAGCAAGTACATAATCAAACCAGGGGATTGTTGCGGGTTCTGAAGCCAAGACATATAGGCCTGCAATATTTTCCATCAAAAAGAAATATAGAAAAGCAAAGGCATACCTTAGTTAACAAGTGGATGAAAAAAATATATATATAAATATAATCACAAGTTAACCTGATTTTGCCATCATAGCAGCCAATCCAACTGTTTTCAGACAAATGGTTTTACCTCCAGTATTGGGACCAGTTATAACCAGAACTCTAGTATTCAGAGATACAAGTATGTCAAACGGGACTGGAAGTTCTTTTGTTAACTTAGCCACCTGAAATAGCGACATGTGCTATGAATCAAGGATCTGCAGAAACTAAATGCTTATGTCAGCGATCTTTCTAATTGAGGTTTTGACCTTCATTTCCAAAGATGGTATATTCAAATCTTTTTCTTTATTCCATTTTGCAGATCCTCCAAATTGTTTCTTCCTCCTGATTTCCTGGCAAAACATATGATCTTAAGATAACCAGAATTTCACAAAATGTCACTGCATATGAAGATATGCATGAGGAGGCCAGCTTATGGAAGGGAATCATATGTGCCCCAAGAATGACCGGGAAATTTAGATATAACATGCTGAGATCCACTACTTGGATAAAAATTAAGATAATGCTTCATTGATAGATTATAAATGGTATTGACATTCTAATGGTAATCCCTGAAGCATAGTTATTAAGGCTCCAAGGCGCACCTAGGCACAACAGTGTGCCTAGTGCCTAAGGCGCGCCTTGCGCCTTAGGCGCTCGCCTTTTGAACATTGAGTCAAAAACCAATAAATACATTATATAAGTATAAATTAAACATATTAGCATGTAAATAACAATTAGATTAAAGTTCAAACCCACATAAATGTCTCAAATTAAAGACATAAGTTTAGATAACAAGTAGCAAGCTTCATAGTAAACCATAAGTATTCAAATAAAAAGCACACTAATAACAAATTAATCATCCTCATTATCATATTCATCCTCTTCACTCTTTCCCTTTCCCTTCGGCTCCTTTCCCTTCTCCGTCCCAGATCATTGGATGGGTAGGTTGTAGTACTACTACCCATAGTTATTAAGGCTCTAAGGCGTGCGCCTTTTGAACATTGCAGCAAAAACTAATAACACATTCCATAAACTTAACTTAAACATACTAGCATGTAAATAACTATAAAATTGAAGTTCAAAGCCACATAAATGACTCAAATTGAAGACATAAACTTCAAAACAACGTAGTAGACCAAATTATAGTATCTCCATCCCGGATCATTGTATGGGTAGTTTGTAGCACTACTACCACTTTCCTACATCTCAAGTTTGTATAATCTGGAATAGAAGAATATATTGCTGAGTCGAAGAGAGTAGGAATTTTTATATTCAGTTTGTTTTATCTAAACCCTAGTTACTCAATTTTTTTAAAGGAGTTATTCAGTTTTTTTAAAGAAGTTACTTAGTTTTTAGAAAGGAGTTATTCAGTTTTTATTAGTTCAAAGAGTCAATTTCTAATTTTAAAAAAAAGCCTTTTCAGCCTAAAAAAAAAATTATACTGCGCCCGCCTCTCCAAATGGAGGCGCCATTCTCAGCGCCTAGTGAGCCTTGCGCCTTAGGCGCGCCTTTAATAACTATGCCCTGAAGATAGATGCTCTGCAACAACTCAAGGGATGAAACTGCCTTTCATCCTCTCTATCATATTCACATAAGAGAACATAAACCATCAAGAAATAGTAAATTTTAGATCGTCTAAAACCCTTTTTGGGTAATTTCCGCCGTTCCTCAGGAGTGTCTTGAAACAAAAGGAATCACAAGATGCATCATTATTCCTTTCCCTCAAACACCCTTAAACATCAATCCCCCAACCATGAACCACCAAAAGTTAAAGAATGAAATAAACAAAACCAAAAGGAAGGGAGGGGGGAGGGGAGGGTGTTTCTTTGGTGAACCGTGTGAAATTGGACTGACCATCATCCACATAGCATACAAAGGAAATCAAAGAAGAATATGTTTTTCAGGTTCGTTTCTTGAGGTCCTGTGTATATATATGAGATACGAAAATATAGTTTTATGATGCAACATACAGCATTTGCATTACTGAGATCCTTCATGGCCATCTGCAGACTACGACGATGCTGTTGAAGCAATAACGGATGATAAGCTTTGGGAAGATACAAAGTCCACTTCTTCTGAGAAAGACGTGGTATTAATGAGTTTTCCTCCTCTGTAGATGTTTCAGCATTAGTTGTGCTATCATTCTCGTGTGGCAAATACAAATCAGGCCAGGTACCCTCAAAGGAAAGACTGTACCGTGCCCTAGCATTGACCTGTGTCACATTGAGAAAAGCATGAATCCAAAGCTTCTGTACATATGTATACATATTGTAGTAAAGATTTCCAACCTGTCATATTCATAAAACTTTATACTCCAAGCTCATAATTTTAGGTTAGAGACATAACTGGATAGGCATATAAATGGAGTTTACACAATGTGAAGATGCTTTTCTGAACATCGACAATCAAATGATAATAATCCTTTGCAAAATACAGCATAAAATCAGGTCCAGAGCTAACAAAATCCAGTGAGATTGCATTTCCATCATTGTCATCAAGTGATATTAGAAGCTATTTATACATATCTTTATTACCACAAAAAATAAAAAGCATTTGGTTAGAGCTAGAGATTAGAGAGCTAATTTAACCAGGATATTGGGCTATAATTAGTAGTTAGCGCCCAAGAAAAATTCAACTTTGGATATAGTACTGGGTTCTCTGATTGACTGATGCATACCATGTCTATCTGAATCACGCTGTTGAGTATATTTTCAATGTCATTCATATCCATTTGCATCTGCACAAGAAATTGAAAGTAAAATTACACTTATAATATTAAGTTCAGTTAAAAGAAAAGAGCAATGGATTGAGATAACTGCCAAAACCTTCTTCGTTATTCTCAAGAGCACCTCCTCCTCCGCCTTTGCCACTGATACCCTGGCTTGTTGCAGCTCATCATTTATTGGAACTGCAGCGAGTGGTTCTACAAGGCTTTCTGATCCTGAACCACTATAGTAAAGTATTATTTCTCTAAGGACAACATGTTATAGAAGAATGACAGCAGATTGAACAATCCTGTGACTTCAAATTAAGTCTTTAGGAGAAAAAAGTATATAGAGATTATAATCATGCTGAATCAAAGTAACAGAGAAATTCATATGCATAATGCATCTGAATATTTTACGTTTAAAGTGGAAAAGAATTTTGCACTTCAACATGAAACAGAAATGAACTGCTGGAAAAGACGAGATATAACACCTTTTTGAACAATTATGATGCAACACGAGTTCCACAAGATCAGAACCTTTTGTCTTAGCAAGTTAGCATGTAAATATTTCGACGACATTTCCAAGAAAATAAGTGCAAAGATGCCTTATAATCTTCTATAAAATTTCATAATTAGTTTGGAGTTGTGAAATGGGGGATATTGGATATTGCTACTCGAATTAACTTAAAAGTCAACTGACTTCCTCTTAAAATATAACCTTCAAGAATCACTAAAATATAACTGATATATGCTCTTTGCAGTAGAACTTACATCACCATTACACAAAGGCATATACCAACCAAAAATAAAAAATAAAAAAGAACATATAGAAAATTAGCAATATATATTTCCAAATAGTACACTATGACGTTAAAATGTTGATAGAAGTTGATGCACCTTGCCAGCAATAGTCCCTCAAAAGTTGGACGCATTTTAGCTCCTGACTTTATACACCATCTGCCATCAATATTACATATTTCCTATACAACAGAAAAGTATATTTTCCAAATGTATAAAATTCTAGCTGGTAAAGGACCTCACTTTTACACATGTAAATAAATATCAACTATATTAGAGATGATAAACAAAATTACACGACATCTGCAAAACAAGAACCATATTTTGAGGCAAGGTAAGAGCTCACCAGAGTCGATGATGTTTCTTTGGTTTCATTCCTAACCATGCTTTCCATCAACTGATATAACTGAATATGAAGACAATTAAAAAAACAGTAATCAGGAACCCTTGAATAGAGTAATTACCAAATCACAGCCAATTTCATATGCAATTCAACTAAGCCCAAGAAACTCATGTAGTCCATGACCAATATCATTAAATTATTGTTATATAAAATATATATTATTACCTTTCTCTCAAGAAGCCGCACACGGCCACGTGCATTTCGCAAGTTTCCACTCTAACAAGAGAAGTCCATGAAACAAACTAAGGGTACACGGTATACCATAAAAAATGAAAAATGGTAAGTGTTAGTACAATGTTTAACCAACCGCAGAATCTTTTACTGAGCCGTCTTCATCAACAAGTTGCTGTACAAACTTAATCAAAGGCTGACTAATAATTAATTCCATAATCTGCAACATAATTGTTCAAGAATAAGGAATATTTCCATTCGATAACAATCAACAGAAAATGCAATTATACTCATTTGAACAATGAAGATACCAATTCTGATAGAGGCATAAACCTCCTAAACCAATCTGAATCTTCCTTTATTGCAGTTTTGACATTTAGTTGAAGTGTTTCTGCAAATTGTAGCAGAGCGACAAGTGCCATTGCTTCATTTCCACTCACAGGAAAATCCCTATTAGCACATTTTAAGCCATTTTCCACCTTCAACAAATGAGAAGATCAGTCTTACTATACAATCTGCATCTGTTATTTATTAATAAACTAACCACATATTAATCCTGAATATAAGCGTAGGTAAAAGATGAACAAGTATTATTATAAAAATCCATCATAGTTGCACTTCTACAATGTCCAAACATAGCACATCTCATAGACAAAGAGACAACTAAACTGAGGCATCGGAATTCTTAGGATGAATATCGTCATACCAAAGCAACATCGATGCCAGTAAATTCTATCATGGCTCCATAGTTGTGCATCTCCACTGCGGCTTTGGTCCCCTCCAGTAGCTTTATGCTGCCTTCATAAGATTTTTCTAAATCCCATAGTTGCTCCTGACATTGATGGAAAGATGCAACAGAACTAAGAGTATGCAATAATATTAAAAGACTGAACTAGAAAGTCTCTGATGGATACAGAAGATTTTCATAATCTACACTGTAACTTTACGAGAATAGCAAAATCTACCCATACGAGAAAACGTTGACAAGACACGTCTAGTTCTATACAATTGGTTAAACTCTAATCATATCATCAGAATTCAGAAATGCCATAAGTTTGCAAATATACTAATTTTATTTTAAGGAACAAGACATAACCCAAATGAAAATGTCAATAAAATTAGGATGGAGCAAACAAAAGGGCAGTAGACCATATGCAGATGATGTATATGAAGAACTTTAGGGAGACAAGCATGATATTTAAATAAAATCTAAATATCACAGAAGAAGCCAGTACAATTAGGCCCAACGTAATTGTGGAATTGACAAAAAATTGTATGAACAACTCAAGGTTGGATCCCTGAAACTCATAGATGATAGAAGTTAAAATTTCTTCAGTAAAGTTATGAATAAGAGAAGAATTTCATTATTTCTGACATTATGTCCTGTTAAATCACTCGATGTAAAAATCATTAACCTGACCCTGATGCTATATTAATCTAAAATACTTAATGCAAAAATATATAAAACAATCAAAGAGAAATGTGACCAGAAGAATAGAAACTTGAAATTCATATTGCTAAAGTGAACGTAATCTAGTACAAAAATAGTACAGTATCTCAAATAACTATGTTATAAAATACAAATTAAACAATAAAAAAACCATAATCACTTGGTAATTGATAAAAGCCTCAACAAAAGTAAACAGCTGTGTATAAACTAAAATCCCTCACGAGTGCAGAAACAAATAAAGATATATGCTCAACGAGTTTACAATCACACACCAACTCTTAGTCATCCAAACTAATTAAACGAAAAGACGATATGGTTGCTACTGAAACGATTGATACTTGACCAGAAAAAGCACATCAGAGTATTCGATCATACACGGGGAGTAGGTGCTCAATTGTAAACAGAAGGAAAATATATATACTATCAAACACGTAAACACTGTCTAATGATGATAATCTGCTGAGACCTTAGTTGCCTGTTTTCCGAGTGAAGTTCCGGCATAGGAGGCGACGCAATCACAGAGCTGATCCCATTGCAATACTCGGAGGCTATCTAGGACCACAGATGGATATTTGCTACTCACACCGTTGTCTCCGGAAACTGCTGCTGCTACTAACAGTTTCCTGTGGAAATTTTGAGGAATACTGAACTGAAATTGAATAAAATGGGCGGCGGCGGCTGAAGAGATTCCGGGAGTTGTGGAAGGTACAGGAGAGCGGCAAAAGCTGTGTAGAAGTGGAAAAGGAGGCATTGTGCATGTGGAAATGATGGAAATTGAGGATGAATTTGGATAAATGGAGGGAATTGAATATGGATTAGGCTCCAATGGAGAAGATGCCTTTTTTTTTTCCTTTAATTTCACAACCCCTTATTTGTTGTATTTTCACTTTCATCCACAAAACTTCCGTGTTGCCTTGCCATTCATTTGGCCAATTTATTAAAGAGTGATTCTGCTGTGCACAAATTGACTATCTCCAGTTAAATTTTTGTTATGACACACGTTTCGCTAAAAAAAAAAAAGGTCATTTATTCAACAATCAACTTGCTCAATCTGAAGATTAACATTTACATGGATTCTAGAGGTGGCAAATGGGCCGGGCCGGCCCGGCCCGGCACTGGCCCACCGGGTTGCTGGTATTTTACGGGCCGGGCCCGGCCCGGTACCAATCGGGCCTACATTTTATCGGCCCAGCCTGGCCCTATGCGGGCCACCGGGCCAAAATGGCCCATTACTTAATAATTAAATTTGAAATATATTATTTATATTTATTATTTTTAATATGTAAAAATAATAAAGATATTTTGATAGACACTAAATTATAATCCCAAAATATTTTTAATATTAATTTAAACATAAGGAAACACACACTCAAAGAATATATATAATTAATGAAACTAATCAATAAGATTCTAATTATATATATTATTAATGAACTTGAAAAATGAAAACACACACACGTTTAGAACCTGAAAACAAACAGGGAACTAAACTCATTTTGGAAAATTCTAATTAATAAATATTAGTTTATTGAAACTCAATTCATTTTGGTTAAAAATCAAACATTAATAGAATTAAACTAAAAAAAGGTTAGAAATTATAATTAGAAATTTAGGGTTTGGGTAGTTTTTTGTTTTGAGCATTTTGGTTTGGTACATTGCAAATTTGCAACATCATAATTAAAAAAAAAAAACCGGGCCAATATTTTTTTCGGGCCAAGCTCGGCCCGAGCCCGGTTGGCCCGCCGGGCCTACTGGGCCGGGCCAAATAGGCCCGGTTCATTTCGGGCCGCTTATTTTTGGGCCCGGCCTGGCCTGAAAGACGGGCCAATTGGGCCGGCCCATCGGGCCGGGCCCATTTTGCCACCCCTAATGGATTCCAGTAAACTACATAAAATTTACATGCACTAATACGTAACATGTGGTGCATGCAATAAACATCCAATCAATTATTCAATTTTTATTATTACAGTGAAAAGTTATCACCCTTTAATTAAGTCATCTTCCTCATTTAGTCGTACTAATTAATAAATAAATAAATAATAGTCAAAAAATATTTTATAATAACCAAAGAATAATTTATAATACCCAAAGAACATTTTATAAATACCCAAAGAATAGATAATAAATACCCAAAGAAATATTTAGT
>JAPKLY010000358.1:223642-249215 GCA_026898435.1 Prunella vulgaris | reverse complement strand
AAAGAAATATTTAGTAATACGAATAATATTATGTAAATACCCAAAGAATTCTTTAGTAATACCCGAAGAATAGATAATAAATACCCAAAGAAATATTTAAACTTTAAAATGGAAACAAGTGAAAATGGAGAAGAAATGGTGAAGCGAAGGAAGAAAGTATTGCCAGAGTGCTTGCTGTTGATGATGGAAAATTATAAATTCTTATATATATATCTATTATCTATTACTAATATAAAAGAGCCTGAGACTTGTTAATCTTTTTTTGACATAATTACCCCTATTGCATTTTTTTTCACTCATTTCTGTCCTTAAACCCTCACGGCTCTACCTCCATCCGACTATCCCTTTCTCCTCTCTTTTTGTTAACTTCAATTGCGTTCTCCCTCTCCCCTTCCCTCTCTTTCTCCTTCGATCAATCTATCACCGAAAATGATTTCATCATTTTTCGATTATTTCCTCCATCAATCGAGGATCTGCAAGTAAAACTGATTTGGGGATCTGCAAAAACTTCAATCAATCGATTCCCCCAATCGCACAACTATTCGTCAATACGTATCGTTCGATTGAAATATGTTGTCACCAAATTCACTGATCAGAACGAGGTTCTGTTTCTTAATCAAACTGCCATCAAATCCGACAGCTTCAGGTCGAGCGTTGGTGCATTTCTTCTTCAGTCTGCGCCGTTCTTCTTGCTATGCCTCTGAGTCTTCCAGGATGGTAAACATCTCTCTTCAATACATTTTTTATATATGTATGTATAATATGTGTGTGTATACACATAAATTGTACAGAGGAAGTTCATAAAGATGCATTCTGCTGTGGTTCTTCTATTTTCCAGAGCTTTTTTCTTGTGATTGCAAAATTCAAATTGTGCTGATGCGAGGGATAGAGGGGTCTCAGTCATTTCAGTTATACTATAATTTCTTATGTTGGTGGTTTCTCTTGATGAGTATAAATTGCATAATCACATTAAAACTTCTGTAAATGAGACATCCTTAACTTTTTTCTTGTGGTTTCTATGTGTAGATGGTGGCCCATTGGTGAGAGAGAAGGCGCTCGATATTAGAGCGATGCCCCGGCGATGAAACATACGATTAGCGGTTCTGTGCGCCGTTCGTAGAGGGAGCCGTCCAAAGATGGCAACTGTTTCTAAATATTTGGGTGTGGCAGAGCAAGTATGAACATTTAGTTTTTGTTTACTTATATCACTTATTATTCTATATTGCTTTCAAGAATTTATAATGTTGTAGTGCTTGCAACCATTAGAGACAATATCACGTGAATGCTTGCAATCTGGCGTGATAATGGTTTCTCTAAGTTTTATTGATTTCGTCTCAACAAGTGTGCATATATCTTCAACCTTCCTTAGAATACACGTTTACATAGTTATGGGGGTTGACCGAGTTCTTTCTATTTTCTTTAATCTTGAGGTTGCACTTTCTATTGTTGTTAATATACGTAAAAAAAACTATCTTCAGAATCTCCTGTACTTCTCATGGAGGCTGTTCCGATTTTGTGTAATCCTCCAGTATGAGAATAGACAAGTATAAATTCTACAAAGTTTCATTCACGATTAATTTCATTCACAAGCATTTTCCATTTTCTATTCTTAACTTTATTTGTCCTGGAGGTATTTGAATATCTCTAGCAGCTGAAGGAATCAATATAATTGTGTACTTCTTTGTTTATTAAATTTCCCCCCTTTTGATTGATGCAGAGATAGGGTTTAAGAGGGGATGTGCCTGCACCTGATACAAGCTGCTCTGAGAAGGTATGTCTCTCTAGAATGTCATTCTCTTTTCATCTTCGATTTTGGAATAATCTCAAACTCCCCTTTCAACATTTAAAATTCAAGTAACTCAACTTTTAACATGACTTTTTCCTCAGTTTTCAGATGATGAACAAGATTAGATGTGTTCAGATATGAACAGCTTTAGCCAAAATGACAAATTAGGATCTTTTTCAGTTCCAAAACAAGACAGTAGGAAGGAGAAGTCCCTTGGTCTTCTTACACAGAAATTTGACAAGTTGTTCCTTTGCACAGATGTAAGTATAGAGTGAGACCTTGATATTGATATATTATATTATTATTCAAAATTTATGAGCTCCACAACATTGGAATAAAATATATATTGTCTTTCTCTTCAAGTCTTTAGATGTAAATGATTTCTCTTGTTGCTTCTGCAGCAAAGCTTTTGCTTGGTGATGGAAGGCACACTTCGATGACTACACGAAGTAATGTGCCTCTATATTTGGCTTAAATTCCCTTTCTAGATTTCTGATTTGAAACACATTTTCTGACTAATTTTGTGACAATCTGCAGCAAAAGTCAGGTGACTCTATGACATTGCCAATCACTTATCATCCATTAAATTTAACGAGAAAGTGATTTGATTTATCAAATGGTGCTCCAAATTTAGTGCTATTGATTTAAAATTGTACCTAATGTTCTCCTGATGATGTGCGTACTCATCACCCAGGCACAAGGAAACCTGCTTTTAGATGGTTAGGGCTGAACAGCAAACTAGATAACAGAGGTGGTGATTCTGTGTTCTTAAGTGAGTCGAAGAAGAGGATGTTTGTGACGGAAGAGGTTTAAGGTGAACAATGATACCCTCCATATCTTAAAACAACACTGTATTTTGTGTGCTAAACAAGAGAATGAAAGCGAGGATGAAAGAACAAGAATGGCTGGAAATAGTTATCGATTTGGCCCTTTTGCCCCTACAAACGTACCCATTGTTGGAGACTCTCAAGATGATAATGAAAAACAGGTTGTTCATTGGGAATCAACTTGATATTAATTTGTTTTATTGAATTTTGTAACTTTAAGGCTCTTTGATTAAATCTTTGAATGAATTCGATTCGTAGGTGTGGAAAAGGTGGGAGATCTATGATATCGTCACTGTTTTAGAGAGCATTTGTGTAAGAGCATCAAAAAGATTCTATTGGAAATTCAGTTTATGAGATGTGTGTGGTTTGAATGTCTTGATTGCAAATTCTTTCAAGTAAGGAAAAAACTCAGTCCACTTAGAGAGGATTCGGGGCAACCCCTACTGCTCTGGTCACCCTAGAGGTATCTGAATTTCTTTAGCAGCTTAAGGAATCAATATAATTGTGTACTTATTTGTTTATTAAATTCCCTCTTTTGATCTTAAATTAATGTTGTTGCAAAGAGATGGTTTAAGGGAGAGCGTGACTGCACCTGATACAATGACAAGTCAGATCACTTTCAACCTTTTTCACATTTAACACGATGATAAGTCAGATCACTGACCATATTTATATATTATTTCAAATTATGATTTACATTTACAGTGTGAAAGAAGGTTATCATAGATGCACACAATTCCGCGCCTTGAAGCTCTTAACCAACGCAATATTATCTGTATTATCAACTCAGGACTTCTTCTAAGATTATTTTTATTTTACCTCTAATCGAAAAATATTTGAAGTGCATCACTATCAGAAGGATGTTGCACAATTTCTTACTCCCTTTCAGTCGCTTATGTCGGCTGCAAGCGTGCGATCTACACCTGCAAAGGCTACTGCTGTTAGTTGGGTACGGAGTTTGTAATTAGAAAAGTTTATCAAATGGCTCCTAAAGTTCTTTCATTCATCAGTAAATTTGTATTAAAAGATGGCATGGAACATGTGGAAAATCTCTACATAGTAATTTGGGTGCAAGATGGGATTTCTAATGGAATGTGTAGATTATGCCCTTTACAACTTTGGTACTGGTTTGGAAGTAATTTCACCTATATGTCCACAATTATATCTTGAGTTGGGCAATTTTACTAAGGTGGGTACTTATTGTCTGAGATGGGATAGTGCTTGTGAATAATTGAGGATATCTTCTTTTTGGTGGGGAATAGTACTTGTTGCAGCAAGAGCGATGAGATTGCCCATATATTTTCATTTGCCAAAAAGTAGGAGCAGAAATTCAGTTAGCATCGTTCATCCAAGCAGGGAAAGGTGTTGGTCCTTATATCGATCAACTCATTAAAGGTCAGAAATGGTAAAATTACATGAATTGGTTTGCTATTTTGTTTTTCCACATCAGAAATCATTTACGGTGATTAACTTTTTTTAAAAAAAATATTCTGCTATATTATGTGGGTGATGTATTTATGTTCCACATTAAAGAATATAATAAAATATATGCATTTGTATTCATGATTTGACATTTAAAAAGATTTTCATGTTAGGTGTCTTTCTACTGAGTGGAAGATTTCTCTATTCTGGGATAATTTTCTTGAGAACAATGGTTTTCCATCTTTTTCAATCCTTGTGGTGGATCTCTTCCACAAAAAAAAGGACTAATAGTTCATGCATTGCTACTTCATGCTGATATAAATATGTGTTCCTTTCTATTTTCTTATATATGCTGATATATCATTACTAAGATATTTTTGAATTTAACTATATATATCGATTCCATTTGTAAGGAACTGAATTTACCAATAATTGTCTATTGGTATAATAATCTCTGGACATGGTTAACTGAAAATGTGATTAGCCTAAAGTTGATACTGATATATTTGGTAAAGATCTTTTTGGCCAGTTTGCTACCACATGCGGCAAAATTTTGAAATCTCATATAACTAAAAAATATGTTGTAGGCTAAATTATAGTAATCGAGGCTTTCTTAATAATTTACAGAATATGTGTAGGTTAAATTATAGTAATCGGTGCTTTCTTGATAATTTACGGAATAGGTGTAGGCTAAACCGCTAAAGTACAGTTATCGAGTCTACCTTGATGATTGACTGAAAATGTGATTTATTTTAATGATGTTACAATCCATGATACTTGATTTTACAAAGAACAGCATTCGTTGATTTGGTAAAAAATAAACGCTGCCATCATTGTATGCAGATAAAGGCTCTGTTAGGGGCACAAGAGAATCTATAACTTGTAACAAAATGTCGCCAAGCATGAAAAGTTACAACTATTCATCAAAGAGGAAGTTCTTCCTAAAATATCCGATGTATTCATCTCCTAACCTTTTATCTTTAGGAGACATTTTGCTTTGCCTTGACCATGTTTTACTTGAGTATGCATCTCCTTGCACAGTGGAACTTTTTTTCGCATTTATTTTAGATGATGATTCAAATTTCGCACATGAGTGACATACTGACCAAGAATTTTAATCTGAGTAAGTAACAAAGACTATGAAGAAATTATTTACATATATCAGTTGCATTTTGTTGCGTAGTCTCATGTTAAGCTTGATTACTGTAGGCTTTGCGAGGAGCTTTTACATCCAAGTTCTTTTTTTAAGCCTTAAAACAAATTGCTATTTTTTGTCTCCTGTGAGTTTCATAAACTAGCACCAAGAATTTTTTTTATATATAGTATATATTTATCTTCACGTGTATTGAAAAACGAAAAATGCATATTCTCAAAAATTTTAGTATATATTGTCCATTTTCTCATGTGCGCACACAGCCTACTTCTGTTACACAGGACAACTGATTATTTATTTTTTCACTTTTTCAAAGGGGAATGATGGAATATCCCAATGAATATTTTCTTTAGTATGCAATCAAGCCGTATTTATACAATGCAAATTCTCAATATTTTTAACAAATAATTATTACGAACGTGCGAAGCACGTGTCATCCTACTAGTATATATAAACAATGCATGGATACTAAAGCATGTATTAATCCTAGAGCTTAATAATACATGTGTCCTCCATCAAATGGTTATTGTGTTATCCCCTAAATTCTGTGTACAACTACATATATATACCCAAAGAACAAATATGAAATACTCAAAGAACAACACTTCAATACCCAAAGAACAACTCTTTAATACCCAAAGAACAACTTGCTATACTAAAAATCAAATATTTGCAATATCCCAAGAACAACTTGTTATACCAAAAAACACACAGTGAGGCGTGTACTGTGTGTTTCTGGAAATATCAAATTAAATTCAAAATTAAAGTAAAATCAGGGTGCATAGTATGCACACGTGTGCATATTAGAATTTGCGTTTATTAAAATAGAGAAGTTTTTAAAATAAATTATCAAAATAGAAGTAAAGCTGGAGGGGACATAGTCATGAATTTTTGCAAGTTTTAATGGTTTGTTATCTTGATTTCTCTCGTATCCCTATATCTAATTACTTTCTTTTATTCTTTCATTTTTATTTTTGGTACATCATTTCACAATCTCACTCGTCGTAAAAATCTCTACCTTCCATTTCCAATTTTATCTTCCTAATCCGCGTTGGGAGTCACCACCGACGTTTAGCTATATCCTTGCAGTCGGTTAATTTGCTTGAAATTAGTATATACCAATGTTAATTATTATCGGGATTTTGCTGATTTTTTGCCTTATAATCTACTATAAGTGGGTTGACAGTTTGACTGTTTTCCACTATTTTCTCTATCACGTAACCATTAATTTCCTTTTCTTTTCTCTCTGTTATTTCTCTCTTCATAACTAATTTTAATTGCTTTATATATATATATATATATATATATATATATATATATATATATATATGCGAATTAAAAAAAATTATATGTTAATTTTAAATTAATTTTTTTATAAATTATTGAAGATTATATAATTGTATTGAAAAATACTTATTGTAAATTTTTTAAAATTTAATAAATAATGAGTTGATTTATTTGGTCTAGATTTATGGTCCTTTTTTTAGGCAATTATGTTTGGATTTGGATGTGAGTAAATATTTTGTTTTCATAAGTATTTTATAAAATTAGTTTTTTTTTATAATTCCTACGAATATGTTCATTAAGTTTTTTTTAATTTTATTTATTTTTGAAAATGAATGATTTAATGTGAAAACAAAAAATATTTTGGAAATTAATTCATTCGAATATGTTGATTAATTTTTTATTAAAAATAAATAATTTAATTTTGAAATTTTTCATTTTTGAATTTTTTTTTAATTTAAATTAATTTGAATTTTTTTTTTAAAACAAATGAGTTATGGGTGGAAATTAGTTGGTCCAGATTTATGTGCTTGTAAAATGTAAAAAAGAGTAATTATTTTTAAAAATAAAAAATAAAAAATTTACACTACCATTTAACACCATGCTCCTAAAATTTTCAAAATAGAATTAATTAGTTGAATACAAGCATTCTCTGTCTCACGCATCAGTTTTTTTATGCCATTTTAAGGCCTATTTCAATTCTTAAATGATTGTAGTTTTTGTTATTTTCTCCGCAGTTGATAGTATAAAAAGCAGGAGTAGATGAATAGATACAAATATATATATATATATGCATATGTAGAGAGACAAGGAATGAGACAGGGAGAGAGAGAGAGAGAAACAAGGAATCGTTTGCACAGCTTTCCAATCAGGTTTGTCTCCTCCAGTCGGATTTGCCAATACCAATTGAATCTGAAATTGATGTCACGTCACCAGTCGGTACCTACATTACCGACTGGCTTCATATTCATAAACCCATCCATTTCCACCCTATATTGATAATCCATTTTCAAAACCTCCCTAAATAAATAAATTTGCCCATTCATTTTCCCAAATATTTTCGGCTATAAATTAAAATGTGATAGTTAAAAAAGGAATATTTTTCTCAAAAGAAAAAGTGAAGTAATTGAAAGAACATCATGGCTACTATCTGATTTATTAAAGTTTGGCACAAATTGAAATTGTTAATTGTTATAATATATGTAAATATATTATTATATTGTGTGGATATACTATTAGGAATATATCCAGTGGGCTTTAGGCCCACAAGACTTAGGGTTAGGTATTGTATTTATACTGTATCATTCCCTGTATAATCTACACTTTCACATTCATTGTAACGGCAGTTCATTATTAGTATAATCTTCTGGCTTGGTCGCCCCCAGACGTAGTCACTCCGTGACGAACTGGGTCATCAATATTGTGTCTTTATTTTTATGCTTTACGCTTTCCTCTCAATATTACAACACGTTATCAGGACGAGTCTCTACGAGCAATAAGGATTTACGAGAGGATTGCTCCAGCTGTTTTCGGGATCAAATCAATCGGGATTAATTTTAATAAATTGCTGAAACCGTAAGTTTCGTGATTATCATTAATCTGATTTTTTTTTTAGTAAATTCATTATTTTGATATCCTGCATAATATGTGATTTCTTATGTTTACATGGTCCCGTATATGCTTGTGTGAATATGCTTATATCACTGTTGATAAATATGGTTATATCAATGTTGATGAATATGCTTCTGAGCACCCACAATCACACGATTTTATTATACATATTCTGACAAAATCGCAAGCTTTACAATCTAGCTGTTTATCCATATGCTCAAATCATATGATCTGATTATAGATGCTTAATCTGTTTCTGATTATATACGCTGGCATATTATCTCTGGATACATGTCCTTATTTGTATGCTTATAATGATGCATATGTAACTTCCTGAATTTCTAATCTGTCTTGAGTAGATGCGTGTGTATATTTGTTTTCTGCATAACAAAAACAAAAATAAAAAATCATCGTCTTCGATGATCCTATATCAAAAACACCATTTCGAAACCCATCTGATACCAACATTTATCAGACCCAATATTTTGAAAACCACCAAAATCTGGAATTTTTTATTTGGGTATTCTTTCAATCGATTCCCTATACTCTGTTTCGAATACTAGAAATCGAAATACCAGTTTCAGAGACCAAATCGACAATCAAAAATTGTCCAAATCGCCCAAAATGAAATCGAGTCCTACCTGTGTATACGCCGCGCGACTTCCAATTCCGCGACTCCGTCGGCCCCTGAAGCGGCCTTGACGGACGACGATGCGGCCCCGCCTTACATGGCTATGAGCGACGGCAAAACTGTCGCGATGGCCGCAATGGCATGAGACCGGCGGCTCTACGCGCCTGAACGGCTCCCTGAAGTGGGCCGCGACCCCTGATTACACACGACGACGCCTCCGGCATGCCGTGACGGCATTATGTGATCATATGGCAGCGACCCATGCTCCGCGCCGATCGCGACGGCGGCAGCGTGAGCGCGGCCTCGCGCCACGACGGCGGCTGTACGCGACGCAACCCCTGTGCAAACGCCACGACGGCAGCACAGGGTGTTCGGCGCCGGCGATCGAAAATCAGCCAAAGCACGGCGGTGCCCGTGCGACGCTGCGACGGCTCCTAGCCGATGAGGCGACGGTGTGAGGTGGCGCGCCTCTGATTCACGCCGGAATCACGACGATGCTCTGTTCTGCAAAGACGGCGCCCCTGGCGTGACGGCGTGTCGGCAAGCGCCGCGTGAACTCCGCCTTCCATTAACGGCGATTACACGTCAGCGTCGTGGTCGCAGCTATTTCGCCGATTTTCTCGCCCATTACCTGATTCATGGTTGTATCTGAAAACCAAGTCAATCGAGCCCTAATTCTATTTTGTATATGGGCCATTTTTTTAATAAAGGAAAATCGGCCCTGATGGCCATTAACAAAAAATATTTGTTTTGAAGCCCAGACTGCAAGCCATTTCTTTTGGGCCATAAGAACATTCAAATTGGGTCATTCTTATAATGAATCTTGGCTCCTGTTATCTTATTATTTTCGGCTACTATATTAAAATGGCCGCCTAATCCTGGGCCTTTCCGTGGTTAGGCCTGTTTTCCTAAATGGGCCAAGCCCTTTACATTAATTAAAAAAAAACATTTTACTTGGGCCATTTTTTTTTAAATTGATTGGGCATTTTATTTAGTTGATCCTAATTAATTTGGATCCTAACAATTATTTTTGGGCCCGTTGTCCCATTAATAAAAATTCATAATGGTATTATGAAGCCCAAATCATCAATTTTTTTAAGGCCTTATCCAATAATTATTTTTGGGTTCAAGTCCCATTAATAAATGTCTTACACAAGTCATACACTCAATCCTTTATTAAATACCCCCTATTATTAATTTTTGTCTTAGCAATATTTTATTGATTGAGCCTTAATTATTAAATGCTACAAACAAATAATTTTAATAAATTTCCATTTATTAATTTTTGTAGCAAAAATATGTCAAACATCACTAAACATGAATTCGATCAATTGACACTTGATTGCCATAACTATTTGACATGGGCTCTCAACGTTGAAATCCACTTTGTCTCTAAAGACTTTACCGACACAACTAGACAACCATCTAAATCCACAACTGCCCAAATGGCACAAGCTCTAATCTTCTTAAGACATCATCTTCACAAAGATCTTAAGAACGAATACCTCACTGAAAAAGATCCATCGACGTTGTGGATATCCCTCCAGGATCGATTCCAACAACAACACGATGTGATCCTCCTCGAAACCAGACATGAATGGATAACATTTCGTTTCCAAAACTTCAAGTTTGTAACGGAGTACAACTCCGCCCTACATCGCATAGTTTCTCAGCTTAAGCTGTGTAAAGAAATAATAACTGATGACCAGTTATTTAAAAAAAAAATTCTTTCCACTTTCCAAGCTAGTAATCTTGTACTTCAGCTGCAGTACAGGACCAAAGAGTATCAATCACACTCCTGAGCTCATTTCTGCACTTTTAGTTGCAGAAAAGCACAACCAATTGTTGATGAAAAATCACAATACTAGATCGGTTGGCTCACAAGCTGTGCCTGAAGCACATGCTACTCGGAGGAACTCTAGAGGCCGTAAACGTGGAAAAGGAAATGAGGCGAGTGGGGGGACGCGGATCGACCCGAAGTCGAGGCCGTGGTAGGGGAAGAGGTCGAGGTCGCAACAATGCACAACATAGTGCAACTGAAATGAATGCACCTCAAGATCAACTATCGAGCTCACGTGCACAGAACAAACAAGTCTGTCACAAGTGTGGATGCGACGACCATTGGTCTCACTCGTGTCGTACACCAAAACATTTGGTGGAGGCGTATCAACGTATGCTAAAAGACAAAAATGGGAAGGCTCATCACGGTTAAACACACCACACCGACCTGCCCAAAGCAGGCTTTGTCATAGACAAAGGATGACCTCTTGGGTGAACATATGACTATTGACTACAAAATTTAATACCTTTTTGATAAAGTAGGACCTAAGTGATCCCTTGTGCGGCTGATCAATCAGCGTCTGTAATCTTGGCTCTCCTTAGCATTCCTCATATCTAAACGTATCCAAAAATACACTTAAGTGCTTATGGAGATTAATGTGTTGTGCTTAGTAGATAGTGCTACTACACATACTATCTTAAAAGATAGATAATTTTTCCAAACATTAACTGAAAAGAAAGGAAGTGTCACTACTATTTCCGATGACGACATACAAATCGTTGGCTCCGGAAGAGCCTCGATCATTCTACCTATGGGTACCGAATTAATAATCGAGAATGCTTTATTGTTTCCACAATCAAAGCGTACCCTCCTCAGTTTCAAAGACATTCGACAGAATGGCTATCACATTGAAACAAATACTGAGGACAATAGTGAATATCTGTTGATGACTCACTATTTGAATTGTCGTAAACACATCGTCGAAAAACTTCCATCTTTCTCGTTTGGCTTGTATTACACATACATCAGACCCTCAAATCTCAATATAGCCTTTAATCTAAAATTTAATGATCCAAATTCTTTCAAACTATGGCATAAGCGGTTAAAACATCCAGAACAATCCATGATGCATCGGATTCTATGTAATTCATCTAGCCATAACATAACACACAACAGAATCCCTTCTGTTAATGAATACATATGTGATGCTTGCACAATGGGTAAACTAATAATTCGTCCTTCTAGTAGTAAAGTAAGAACTGAATCTCCTAAATTCCTTGAGCGGATTCAAGGAGATATTTGTGGACTGATACATCCAGCATCTGGACCATTTCAGTATTTTATGGTCCTAATAGATGCATCCACTCGGTGGACTTATGTAACGATGCTATCCACTCGCAATACTGCTTTTGCAAAGCTTATTGCACAGATCATCCTGTTGAGATCTCAATTCCCAGATCATCCTATTAAATCCATTCGTATGGATAATGCAGTCTAGCTGAATCATTAATTAAACGTCTTAAATTAATCGCTAGATCACTACTACAAAAAATGAACTTACCTGTTTCATGTTGGGGGCATGCAATCTTATATGCATCATCACTAATCCAAATCCGACCAACTGCATATCATGAATATTCCCCTATTCAACTCGTGCGTGGAAATAAACCTAACATTTCCCATCTGCGAACATTCGATTGTGCAGTGTATGTTCCAATACCACCTTCTAAGCGAACATCTATGGGCCCACAAAGGACACTCGATATTTACATCGGTTTTGTATCTCCCACAATACTTAAATACCTCGAGCCTTTAACTGGGGATCAGTTTACAGCCCGTTTCGCTGACTGCACATTCGACGAAGATCTATTTTCGGCCTTAGGGGGAGAGAAAAATACCACAATTAATAAATGTCGTGAAATTACATGGAATATAAAAGATCTTCAATACTTAGGCCCACGCACTAATCAAACTTGAACCAGAAGTTCAAAAGAAAATAAACTTGCAATAATCAGCAAGTAATCTGCCAGATGCATTATCAAATGCATTACTGATTATAAATGAAGTGACTGTGAATAGTTAAGGATGCCCCTATATGCCAGAAGCGTAATGAACCTCCTTACACAAAACCATGGTATATTAATGCTAATAATATATTCAGTCACTCATGAAATCTCCTGAAGAGATTCGTCCTGAAGACGAGAAATCCTAGTAAAAAGCACGTGCACATAGCAATCAAAATACTAGGATTGCGGAACACCCAGATCAATGGGAAATGATCAAGATCTGGTTTACATGAATCTTAAATAAACACAGGAGACAAACATATAACTGTTGTCGACAACATATTCGTACCCATAGTTGCTCTTTCTAAAATTTGGTACCAGTATCTAAATTTGATTAGATGCAATAGAAAGAAGCAAATATGGAAGAGCTAGACTCGCAAAATAAACTGTTTTGTTCTATCGTACATACCCCTTAAATATTTTATCCCTGAAGGATATAAATGGGTATTAATACGAAACAAAATGAAGTTGAGAGATACAAAGCGAGATTAACAGCTTAAGGGTTTTTCGCAGTGACCCATTATTGAGTTTGATGTGATCAAACAAATTCTCCTGTTGTTAATATTATAAAGTTCCGCCATATATCCCTGACAGTTAAATGCAGTTAATGAACATAATTATCGCATACTTATATGGATCATTAGATTCTAACATCTATATGAAAATCCCTGATGGATTAAATATTCCCCAAATGAGGAATAACGAACATTGTAGTATGTTCAGCATTAAGTTGCAACACTCGTTATATGGCTTAAAACAGTCAGGTCGTATGTGGTATAATCGACTAAGCGAATTCCTCCTGAAGAAGGAATATGTAAATAACGAGGCTTTTCTTTGTGTCTTTACTAAGAAATCCCTTAATGGTTTTTGCATCATCTCGGTGTATGTGGATGATCTAAACATTATCGGAACAAGGAAAGAGATTGAAGAAGCAAGTTCAATCTTAAAAACTGAATTTGAAATGAAAACTTTGGGTAAAACCAAGTTCTGTCTCGGTCTGCAGATCGAGCATTTCCCTGAAGGAATACTGATACACCAATCAGCTTACCTAAAGAAAGTGTTGGAGAGATTCCATATGGATAAATCTCATCCTTTAAGCACTCCAATGGCTGTCCGTTTCCTTGTTTTGGAAAAGGACCCATTTAGACCTAAAGAAGATACCGAAGAGCAATTGGGACCTGAAGTTCCATATCTAAGTGCAATTGGTGCACTGCTCTATCTTGCAAACTGCACTAGGCCCGATATTGCCTTTGCAGTCAATCTACTTGCAAGGTTCAGTGCCTCCCCTACGAGGAGACATTGGAATGGTGTGAAACATATTTTACGATATCTTCAAGGTTCTCATGATCTTGGTCTTTTCTATCAAAGAAACCAAGACAAAACACTTATAGGTTATGCTGATGCTGGTTATCTATCTGATCCCCATAATGCGAAATCGCAAACGGGTTATGTTTTTCTCTGTGGTGGAACAGCCATTTCATGGAGATTTGTCAAACAAACTTTGGTGACCACTTCGTCAAACCACTCAGAGATCATAGCTCTATACGAAACTGCACGAGAATGTGTGTGGTTAAAGTCCCTTGTAAAACACATTCACGATTCGTGTGGTATCCCTTCTATTGACTTAAGCCCATCAATTATCTATGAAGATAATGCTGCATGTATTGCACAAATGAGCAATGACTATGTCAAAGGGAACTTGACGAAGCATATATCCCCAAAATTCTTTTATCCTCACGAACTCCAGAAGAGTGGTGAGATCACGATAAAACAAGTACGCTCAAGTGACAATCTAGCTGATTTGTTCACTAAATCCCTTCCTACTTTGACTTTTGAAAAGTGCGTACATGGAATCGGGATGCGTCGACTTGGAAGGTTGTTATCTTCAGGGGGAGTAACAGATGTTAAACAATCCTGATGATTGTATCCTCGAGGCCATTTGTAACACTCCACTAAGTAACACTTGCATTCTTCCTTGTCATATTATATCCAAGGGGGAGTGTTATAATATATGTAAATATATTATTATATTGTGTGGATATAATATTAGGAATATATCCAGTGGGCTTTAGGCCCACAAGACTTAGGGTTAGATATTGTATTTATATTGTATCATTCCCTGTATAATCTACACTTTCACATTCATTGTAACGGCAGTTCATTATTAGTATAATCTCCTGGTTTGGTCGCCCCCAGACGTAGTCACTCCGTGACGAACTGGGTCATCAATATTGTGTCTTTATTTTTATGCTTTACGCTTTCCTCTCAATATTACAACATTAATAATCAATCCAGACTTAACATTTATGAATGAGTGTTTTACATTTTTTATACCCGGTCATGTATTATTTTTAAGTTGGTTTCAAATATTTTACTATTGGTTGTATATGTTTTTTTTTTTTTTCGCATTTGCAAAATTTATACATTTAGTCTTAAACATTGACGACCCATTAATCTATATTTTTCAGATTTAGTCCCATTAATTTATTTTAATGGCACAATAAATCTCATAAAATATAAATATTGGCTTTTGACTGCCAAATTATCATAGAATATAAATATTGAATAAAATTAAAATAAATCAACTAAATCTTTAAATAATAAAATTAAATTTTTAATAAATAGTTAAAAAAAATTCAACTAAATATTAAAAAATAGTTAAAACTAAGAAATTAATTTTAAAAATTACAATTTTAATTCAAGATAATAAAAATTTAAAATATAATTAGTTTTTAATTTAATTATTTATGAAGACTAGTTGATTTTTAAAAAACTGATTTTATTAAGTTTTAGCTTATTTTTTAAGATTTTTTAAATTTAATATATTTTGAAAATTTTGTAGTATTTATATATATATATATATATATTTAATTTTTTTAAACTTATTTTTTTTTATTTTACTTGATTTATTTAATTTTTAACAGATTTATTATGCATAATTACGACAAAATTTTTAAAAAATGTCTTAAAAAATAGGCCAAAGTTTAATAAAATTAATTTTTTTAAAATCAAGACTTCATGAATAATTAATTTCAAAAATAATTATATTTTAATTTTATTTATGTTGAATTAAAAATGGAATTTTTTTTAAAATTAATTTCTTAGTTTTAACTATTCTTTAAGATTTAGTTGATTTTTTTAACTATTTATTACAAATTTAATTATATTATTTGAAGATTTAGTCTATTTATTTTTTATATTCTATTCAATAAATATTTTCTATGGGAGGCAAATTCAATATTTATATCCTATGAGACTTATTGTGCAATTAAAAAAAATTAATGTGACTAATCTGAAAATATAGATTAATGGGTTAAATACATTTATGTATGAGCAAATTTTATGGGACTAACATTGCAAATCTTGTATTGGACAGAGTCGTAAATATTTGGGACCAAATGTGTAAATTTTGTAAACATTTGGAACTATAAATGCAAGAAAAAATGGTATGAGATCAATTCTAAAATAATACATGTCTTATAAAAAGTGAAAAAAACTAATTTATAAAAACCTTTTAAATTTAATAGACCAACTTGTTTAAATTTGTATACATATTTATTAACTATTTTTTATATTAATAAAAATATATATATATATAATTAATCATAAAATAATATTTAAACGGATTATTCAATTAGATAAACCCAAATATCAAAATAAATAAAAAAAACTAGACAAAAATAAAACAAAATAAAGAAACTTTAAAATTATAATATTATTTTAATTATTTTTAAAAAATTAAACCCAAAAAGACTTTAAACAAACTCTCAAAATCCTCTCGTTTGTTAAAAAAGATCAAATTTGAATCAACTTACTAAAAACAAAAACTAATAGGTAATAAAGGCTACAAATAAAGAAGTGCACTGAAAGACGTAGAAACTAGCTAGGTAACTGATACATTGACTCTGAAGCCTACAACAAAAACCAGATAGATAAACAAATTGATTTGATCAATGTTTTGGAGCCTGATTATGTTATTGTTGGATATGAGGACTCTTGATTTCAGTTGGAATGTTAGATGTTTGTAAGCCTCAGGATCAGCAGCAGCAAATGCAAGGCAAACATCACACTGTTCGTCATCACTGCACCCTTCCTTCTCCCAGTATTTGAGATCATAACAGCTCTTAAACAAAGGAAGCTCACCAGGCAATATCCTTTCCAGTTCATCTACACTCATCTCATTGATCAGATCATTGCTGCTAGCTTTGGTTTCCTGACAAAGAGTTAGTAAAGTATTTCTCCTGCTTTGGTCAATCAGAGGTTTTGTGTAAATATTCATAGCAAGTGTAGCCTTACCAATTCCGCCCATACCAACAATGGGGATGATTTAGAGACCACACATTGTGTCCGCCGGTAAGATTATCCAAAACTTTGTCAACTAAGACACCATCGCCATGGATCGAAAATGTTATCATATTGAATGTAACCACAAAAAATGTAATCCCAGATAAAAGTAGTGCATTTTTTGACAATGTTATCATATTGATCAACTGATGAATATAGTCCTCTCATATAATCATGCTTTTGTGTTTTCAAATTCATACAAATTAAAAAAAATAAAAATTAATACAAACACGGCTCTGCATATTTTTGTCTTGTGGAGTGTGCTGTTTCTGCCTTAGTTCTTCGTTCGAGGTTAAACTCTTGATGCTCTTCTGCTGTCCAAGTTCCAACTGCAATGAAAGAGAGAAAAAAAATTGTTAATTACTTGATCTTCTTCACCAAACAAGGTTTAATGGCTCAAACAATTATGTTGTAAACAATAAATAACTGATGCAGAGCCAACAACCAAATGCTGGGTATTAAATTAGAAATAACTAATTAAGTAGAAAGATATTGGTGGGTAATTAAAATAGAAATAACTAATTAAGTAGAAAGATATTGGTGGGTAATTAAATTAGAAATGATACACAAAGAAAAGAAAGAATGATATACGGGTTGTTGATTTCTTACGAATTTCAACTTGAAGCTCCTCGTTCTCATTTTCTTGCTGCTCCTCTTTTATTCGGATTGCGGATAGTGCTGTGCGTGTATAGCACCAACGCAGCCTAATTGACTTGAGCGTGGGTATGTCTCCTATACACGAAGGGATCTCCAATTCTTCGAGAGATTGAAGATGAAGATGCTCAAGGCGTGGAAAGTGGGTGCTCTCCGTCTCCCACGTACTCAGCATACAGCGCATGCGAAGGATTTCCAAGAATTTTAGGCTGCAGAATTTCCCTTCAAATGTTTCCCACTTGGGTCCATCACACGCATTCCAATCCAGAATCAGAACCTCAAGAAGGGGCAATGAACCTACCCTCCACGTAATCTCGTCCCAGTCGAGCAAGGTGCCTCGCAAGCTCAACTTCTTGAGGGATTGTGGGAAGCTGGGCGTGCTCCGGTATACTACTGGATAACTGACAACTTTTACATTCAAGTGTTCGAGTTTTTGTAAACGGCCGATATTGTCAAGACGAAAATTGGACAGCCTTTCTTCCTCGTTGTTATGTTCTAACATTCGATACTCGACTTTCAATGTCTTGATATTGGGAATCATATTAACCACCTCATCACTTAACTTGAAATCTATTACACCTGAGATCGTCAGCAAGTTTTCCAAGACAGTGTTGTTTTCCCCATTGGGAGCATCCGGGAGCTCAAATCCGGGAAGTGTGATTATATGTCTCAGTAGAGGCATCTCCCTAATTGCAATAATAGGCTCACAAAGATATTGATCATCAATCTCAACCTCAAGTGTCTGCAGACTCCAAAGGAGAGGGCACAGAGAAACCAATCTCAGTGCTGCATCCTGAAAATTCAATTTCAGACAAAGGTGCCGCAAGTTAACTTGCTCAAAAACAGCTTCGTTGATGTCTGTGTAAAAGCTGTTGTATCCGTCAACTGATGAATATACCCTCAGCAACTTAAAGCAGAGTGACGGCGAATCTTTTCTCCAGTAACTCTGCATTGTATAGAGAAATGAGCGGGTGAGCGATGATGCAGATTCCACATATTGAAGGAATTCAAGAGAATAATCCTCCTTTGCACTATCACGATCAATACAAATACGGCGTTCCATATTTATGCCTTGTGTGGGGTGTTTCTGCTCCCTTGCTACACAAAAGAACTTATGCTTGCATGCTTCTCTCAAGCACACATCCCTCAGCAAATCATGCATTTTGCACAACCTTGGTTCTCCATCCCAGTGCCATTCAGGAATCAAAACCAGGTTTCTGACAATCAGCTCCTTCAAGTACTCTCTTGCAGCTTCTTCCAAGCTTCTACCATCGATTGGCCTCAGAATTCCTTCGACAACCCACAGGTTGATGAGCGTCGACGTTTGGATTTCTTTATCTTCAGGAAAAATTCCCATGTACAAAAAGCATGGCTTTATATGCATTGGCAGCTCCTTATAACTTGTGCGCAGTAGTCGTAATGTATACTCATCCCTATCCAAATTTATGAGTAAATTTAGATTTTCTAAAGTATGAATCCAATATGCTCGTGTCATGTCGGATTTGTTTAAAAGCCCTCCGATCACAGCTACTGACAGAGGAAGCCCTCTGCATTTTCTTGCGATCTCCTTTCCGATGCTCTCCAAATCAGGTGGGCAATCCTGCTTGCCGAACACAATTTCACAAAACAGATCCCAGCTCTTATCCTCATCCAGAAATTGCATCTGAAAGACGTGACAACTACTTAACTGAAAAGCCAAATTCGACAGCCTAGTGGTTATCATGATTCTGCTTCCGTTGCTATCCGGAAAAAAGGACTTAACTTTATTCCAGGCCTCAACACTCCATATGTCATCCATCACAACCAAATACCTTCTACCCCATAAATGCTTGTACAAAATTAATCCTATTTCATCTTCGCTTTTGTCACTCAAACCACTAAAGTCCGCTTTGACCTCTTGGCAGAGAAGTTTTAGAACATTTTGCCTGCTATACTCTTGTGAAATAGTGACCCAAGCCAGAATATCAAAGTGTTGGACAATAAGTGGATGCGAGTATATAGTTGTAGCAAAAGTAGTCTTACCGATTCCACCCATTCCAACAATGGAGATGATATGGAGACCGTTTTGCTGTCCGGCCAGCTTATCCAAAACTTCGTTAATTCTGGCATCATCAAACACAGGCTTGGTGCTGCTCTGCCACGTGGAAGCAGTAGAAACTGAAGAGTCAGTATGCAGATGATGATGTTGAGGTCTCATGATGTTGATCTCCATCACGTCTCTCTTGATCAAATCCATCTCTTGTACCACTCTCTCTAGAGCTGCATTCAAGTCAACAGTAGTGATATTTGCGTCATGATCACCTGTCGATCTAGCACGGTCAATTTGATCCACTATATGGGATTCAATTACATCTTCAGCTGCATAGGCTGCAGCTGCGATGCGGCCCTCCAATTCGTCGTCTTCTTGGCTGTTGCTGGTGGGATAATGTTCAAGAAAATGTTGGAAGAAAGTGAGGTTTTGGGTGAGAGAGTTCACCTGAGATTGGTCGAGCGATATCGGAGGGTGAGGATGACTGTTGATGTGATTCAAGGTGTGAAACAGAGAAAGCAATGCTGCATAGGATGCCATCTCAGGAAAAAATCACTCTCTGAAGTTGCAGAAATGAGTCCGCTGAATGTAAGATATGGTTATTGTTTAAAGCCAGCTGGCTAATGATAGTAATAACGTATGTTGCGATCGAGACAGTTGATTATTTTATAATTAATCCACTTGTGTCATTATACATGCGTTTACTATAAATTCTCAATATTTTCAGTTTTTTTTTTTGTACATTTGTAAAATTTTGAATATTTTCAACATGAAACAGAAATGAACTGCTGGATAAGACGAGATATAACACCTTTTTAATAATTATCATGCAACACGAGTTCCACAAGATCAGAACCTTTTGTCTTAGCATGTAAATATTTCGACGACATTTCCAAGAAAATAAGTGCAAAGATGCCTTATAATCTTCTATAAAATTTCATAATTAGTGTGGAGTTGTGAAATGGGGGATATTGGATATTGCTACTCCAATTAACTTAAAAGTCAACTCACTTCCTCTTAAAATATAACCTTTAAGAATCACTAAAATATAATTGAAATAGGCTCTTTGCAGTAGAATTTACGTCACCATTACACAAAGGCACATAACAACCAAAAAAATAAAATAAAAAAAAAGAACATATAGAAAATTAGCAATATATATTTCCAATTCTTATTTAGTACACTATGACGTGAAAATGTTGGTCCCTCAAAAGTTGGACACATTTTAGCTCCTGACTTTATGCACCATCTGCCATCAATATTACATATTTCCTATACAACAGAAAAGTATATTTTCCAAATGTATAAAATTCTAGCTGGTAAAGGACCTCACAGTAACAGATGTAAATAAATATCAACTATATTAGAGATGATAAACACAATTACACAATATCTGCAAAACAAAAACCATATTTTACTGCAAGGTAAGAGCTTACCAGAGTCGATGATGTTTCTTTGGTTTCATTCCTAACCATGCTTTCCATCAACTGATATAACTGAATATGAAGACAATTGAAAAACAGTAATCAGGAACCCTCGAATAGAGTAATTACCAAATCTCAGCCAATTTCATGTGAAATTCAACCAAGCCCAACCCAAGAAACTCATGTAGTACATGACCAATATCATTAAGTTATTGTTATATAAAATATGTAATATTACCTTTCTCTCAAGAAGCCGCACACGGACACGTGCATTTCGCAAGTTTGCACTCTAACAAGTGAAGTTCATGAAACAAACTAAGGGTACATTGTATACCATAAAAAATGAAAAATGGTAAGAGTTAGTACAATGATTAACCAACCGCAGAATCTTTTACTGAGCCGTCTTCATCAACAAGTTGCTGTACAAACTTAATCAAAGGCTGACTAATAATTAATTCCATAATCTGCAACATAATTGTTCAAGAATAAGGAATATTTCCATGCGACAACAATCAACAGAAAATGCTATTATACTCATTTGAACAATGAAGATACCAATTCTGATTGAAGCATAAACCTCCTAAACCAATCTGAATCTTCCTTTATTGCAGTTTTGACATTTAGTTGAAGTGTTTACAAGTGCCATTGCTTCATTTCCACTCACAGGAAAATCCCTATTAGCACATTTTAAGCCATTTTCCATCTTCAACAAATCAGAAGATCAGTCTTACTATTACACAATCTGCATCTGATATTTATTAATAAACTAATCACATATTAATCCTGAATATAAGCGTAGATAAAAGATGAACTAGTATTATTATAAAATTCCATCATAGTTGCACTTCTACAATGTCCAAACAA
This sequence comes from Prunella vulgaris, assembly GCA_026898435.1. NCBI lineage: Eukaryota > Viridiplantae > Streptophyta > Magnoliopsida > Lamiales > Lamiaceae > Prunella > Prunella vulgaris. The sequence goes on along the minus strand of JAPKLY010000358.1, from coordinate 227,340 downwards.
AACACATCTCATACACAAAGTGCCAACTAAACTGAGGCATCAGAATTCTTAGGATGAATATCGTCATACCAAAGCAACATCAACGCCAGTAAATTCTATCATGGCTCCATAGTTGTGCATCTCCACTGCTGCTTTGGTCTCCTCCAGTAGCTTTATGCTGCCTTCATAAGATTTTTCTAAATCCCATAGTTGCTCCTGACATTGATGGAAAGATGCAACAGAACTAAGAGTATGAATAATAGTAAAAGACTGAACTAGAAAGTCTCTGATGGATACAGAAGTTTTTCATAATCTACCCATACGAGAACGTTGACAAGACACGTCTAATTCTATACCATTGGTTAAATTCTAATCATATCATCAGAATTCAGAAATGTCATAAGTTTGCAAATATACTAATTTTATTTTAACGAACAAGACATAACCCAAATGAAAATGTCAATAAAATTAGGAGGAAGCAAACAAAAGGGCAGTAGACCATATGCAGATGATGTATATGAAGAACTATAGGGAGACAAGCATGATATTTAAATAAAATCAAAATATCATAGAAGAAGCCAGTACAATTAGGCCCAACGTAATTGTAGAATTGACAAATTGTATGAACAACTCAAGGTTGGATCCCTAAAACTCATAGATGTTAAAATTTCTTCAGTAAAATTATGAATAAGAGAAGAATTTCATTATTCTGACATTATGTCCTTTTAAATCACTCGATGTAAAAAATCATTAACCTGATCCTGATGCTCTATTTAATTAAAATACTTAATGCAAAAATATATAAAACAATCAAAGAGAAATGTGACCAGAAGAATAGAAACTTGAAATTCATATTGCTAAAGTGAACATAACTAGTACAAAAATAATCCAGTATCTCAAATAACTAGGTTATAAAATACAAAATAAACCCATAATCACTTGGTAATTGATAAAAGCCCCAACAACAGTAAACAGTTGTGTATAAATTAAAATCCCTCACGAGTGCAGAAACAAATAAATGTATATGCTCAGCGAGTTTACAATCACAAACCAACTCTTATTCATCTAAACTAACTGAACGAAAAGACGATATGGTTGCTACTGAAACGATTGATACTTACCAGAATCAGCACATCAGAGTATTCGGGGAGTAGGTATTCAATTGTAAATAGAAGGAACATATATATACTATCAAACACGTAAACACTGTCTAATGATGGATTGATGGTAATCTGCTGAGACCTTAGTTGCCTGTTTTCCGAGCGGCATAGGAGGCGACGCAATCACAGAGCTGATTCCATTGCAATACTCGGAGGCTATCTAGGACCACAGATGGATAGTTTTGTCTCCGGAAACTGCTGCTGCTACTAACAGTTTCCTGTGGAAATTTTGAGGAATACTGAACTGAAATTGAATAAAATGGGCGGCGGCGGCTGAAGAGATTCCGGGAGTTGTGGAAGGTACAGGAGAGCGGCAAAAGCTGTGTAGAAGTGGAAAAGGAGGCATTGTGCATGTGGAAATGATGGAAATTGAGGATGAATTTGGATAAATGGAGGGAATTGAATATGGATTAGGCTCCAATGGAGAAGATGCCTTTCTTTTTTCCTTTAATTTCACAACCCCTTATTTTGTTGTATTTTCACTTTCATCCACAAAACTTCCGTGATACCATTCATTTTCCCAAATTTTTTCGGCTATAAATTAAAAATTGTTAGTTAAAAAAGGAATATCTTTCTCAAAAGAAAAAGTGAAGTTTGGATGGATGGATTTGAAAATGAATGGATTAAAATAAAAATACATGTAAAAAAAACATACATTTTAAATTAGGAATTATAAAATGATGGGAAAGAAGGAAAAAAAGTAAGTAAAATGAGAGATGAAATGGTAGAGATGAGGGATTTCACAAATGACATGGGTTTGAAGAGGATTTAGAATTCTCCATTTTAAACATAAAATGGAATCTATGTATTTGTAAATTAATGGAGAGGGTGGTTATTTGTGTGTGAAATCCATGGATTTCAAATCCACCGATCCAAATGGAGCCTGAAAGAACATCATGTCTAGAAGTGGGAATATATCAGACTTAATGTATGTTTTCAATCTCTATTTTATAGCTAGAAGTGCTTCTATATTTTAAAAGTTGGGTCACACCAGCTTTGAAAAAAAAAAAAACACTTCCAATAGTAAAAATAGAGTTTGCAAACATGTACTTAATTGTTCTACTATCTGATTTATTATAGTTTGGCACAAATTGAAATTGTTAATAATCAATCCAAACTTTAACATTTATGAATACCTTTTAAATTTAGTAGACCAACTTTTTAAAATTTATATACATATTTATTAACTATTTTTTATATTAATAAAATATATATAATTAATCATAAAATAATATTTAAACGGATTATTCAGTTAGATAAACCCAAATATAAAAAAAAATCATGTCCTTTGTTAAAAAAGATCAAATTTGAATCAACATTAAAAAAAAAAAAGAAAAAAAAAAGAAACAGGTAATTGTAATTGAAAGAACATCATGTCTAGAAGTGGGAATATATCAGACTTGATTGTTCTACTATCTGATTTATTATAGTTTAGCACAAATTGAAATTGTTAATAATCAATCCAGACTTAACATTTATGAATACCTTTTAAATTTAATAGACCAACTTTTTAAAATTTATATACATATTTATTAACTATTTTTTATATTAATAAAATATATATAATTAATCATAAAATAATATTTAAATGGATTATTCAGTTAGATAAACCCAAATATAAAAAAAAAAAAATCCCCTCCTTTGTTAAAAAAGATCAAATTTGAATCAACATAAAAAAAAAAAAGGGTAACAAAGTCTATCTATGCTTTTATATATATCAAAGCCACACAATGTATGATCTTTATTTGCATTCTTAATTATCTACAAACAAGAAGTGCTGAAAGACGTTGAAACTAGCTAGGTAACTGATACATTGACTCTGAAGATCAGGCAATACCCAAATATTGTTGATTTATCTTTAAGAATCTTTTTGTTTCAAGTCATAAGGTAGAAACATCATTTTTAGGTTGATTTAAGCTTAACATTAATGTGATGAGACAATTCAGACAATAAAGAACAAATGTAAATAGCACAAAATAGAAGCTAATTTCTTTTTTAATTTTTTGTTGAAGTGGAAAATATGTCTCCAAGTTGTGAAAAATACAAAGAATGTTATGGCCTTTGGGGTGTTCAAATCTTAAAAATTTTGTCTTCATTCCTCTTTTAGTCTTGTTGCTGAATCTTCGACACATTTGCAACCAAACTGACTTCAGGGTTGGGTATGTCTGCTATACTCTGAGGAATCTCCTCCAGTTCTTGAGAAAAATGAAGAAGAAAGTTCTCGTGGCCGCTGTCCTTCTCCCAGTATTTGAGATCATGACAGCTCTCAAGCTGCAGACCTGCCCTTCAACTGTTTCCCACTGCAGGCATCCACACTTAGTCTGAGAACTTGAAAAAGGCCCAATGAGCCTATCCTTATTGTTCTGCATAAACTCAACTTCTTGAGGGAGGGAACGTGGAAAGCACACCAAATTGCTCCAAATATTTTCTTTATCGCAAGTGTCAAGGATGAAAGAATCAAGATTATAGGATTCGAGTTTCTGTAAACAACCAAGATTGTTGTTTCACATATTAGGCAATAACCCTTCTTTCTCATCAACTCTTTTGTATTTGACTCTT
>JAPKLY010000358.1:191732-223632 GCA_026898435.1 Prunella vulgaris | reverse complement strand
GCGCGTATAGCAACAGCGCAGCCTAATTGACTTGAGTGTGGGTATGTCTCCTATACACGAAGGAATCTCCAATGTGTCGAGAGATTCAAGATGAAGATGCTCAAGGCGTGGAAAGTGGGAGCTCTCCGTCTCCCACATACTCAGCATGCAGCGCATGTGATGGATTTCCAAGAATTTTAGGCTGCAGAATGTCCCTTCAAATGTTTTCCACTTGGGTCCATCACACGCATTCCAATCCAGAATGAGAACCTCAAGAAGGGGCAATGAACCCACCCTCCACGTAATCTCGTCCCAGTCGAGCAACGTGCCCTGCAAGCTCAACTTCTTGAGGGATTGTGGGAAGCTGGGCCTGCTCCGGTACACTACTGGAAAACTGAGAATTCTTACATTCAAGTGTTCGAGTTTTTGTAAACGGCTGATATTATCAAGACGAAAATTGGACAGCCTTTCCTCCTCGTTGTTATGTTCTAACATTCGATACTCGACTTTCAGTGTCTTGATATTGGGAATCATCTTAACCACCTCTTCACTTAACTTGAAATCTATTACACCTGAGATCGTCTGCAAGTTTTCCAAGACAGTGTTGTCTTCTCCATTGGGAGCATCCGGGAACTCAAATCCAGGAAGTGTGATTATATGTCTCAGTACAGGCATCTCCCAAATTGCAATAATAGGCTCACAAAGATATTGATCATCAATCTCAACCTCAAGTGTCTGCAGATTCCAAAGGAGAGGACACAGAGAAACCAACCTCAGCGCTGCATCCTGAAAATTCAATTTCAGACAAAGGTGCCGCAAGTTAACTTGCTCAAAAACAGCTTCGTTGATGCCTGTGTAAAAGCTGTTGTATCCATCAACTGATGAATATACCCTCAGCAACTTAAAGCAGAGTGACGGCGAATCTTTTCTCCAGTAACTCGGCATTGTATAGAGAAATGAGCGGGTGTGCGATGATGCAGATTCCACAGCTTGAAGGAATTCAGGCGAATAGTCCTCCATTAAACTATCATGATCAATACAAATACGGCGTTCCATATTTATGCCTTGTGTGGGGTGTTTCTGCTCCCTTGCTACACAAAAGAACTTATGCTTGCGTGCTTCTCTCAAGCACACATCCCTCAGCAAATCATGCATTTTGCACAACTTTGGCTCTCCATCCCAGTGCAATTCAGGAGTCAAAACCAGGTTTCTGTCAATCAGCTCCTTCAAGAACTCTCTTGCAGCTTCTTCCAAGCTTCTACCATCGATTGGCCTCAGAATTCCTTCGACAACCCACAGGTTGATGAGCCTCGATGCTTGGATTTCTTTATCTTCCGGAAAAATTCCCATGTACAAAAAGCATGGCTTTAGATGCATTGGCAACTCCTTATAACTTGTGCGCAGTATTCGCAATGTATATTCATCCCTATCCAAATTTATGAGTAAATTTAGATTTTCTAAAGTGTGAATCCAATATGCTTGTGTCATGTTGGATTTGTTTAAAAGCCCTCCGATCACAGCTATTGACAGAGGAAGCCCTCTGCATTTTCTTGCAATCTCCTTTCCAATGCTCTCCAATTCAGGCGGGCAATCTTGCTTGCCGAACACAATTTCACAAAACAGATCCCAGCTCTTATCATCATCCAGAAATTGCATCTGAAAGACGTGACAACTACCTAACTGAAAAGCTAAATTTGATAGCCTAGTGGTTATCATGATTTTGCTTCCGTTGCTATCCGGAAAAAAGGACTTAACTTTATCCCAGGCCTCAACACTCCATATGTCATCCATCACAACCAAATACCTTCTACCCCATAAATGCTTGTATAAAATTAATCCTATTTCATCCTCGCTTTTGTCACTCAAACCAATAAAGTCCGCTTTGACCTCTTGGCAGAGAAATTTTAGAACATTCTGCCTGCTATACTCTTGTGAAATCGTGACCCAAGCCAGAATATCAAAGTGTTGGACAATAAGTGGATGCGAGTATATAGTTGTAGCAAAAGTAGTCTTACCGATTCCACCCATTCCAACAATGGAGATGAACTGGAGACCGTTTTGGTGTCCAACCAGCTTATCCAAAACTTCGTTAACTCTGGCATCATCAAACACCGGCCTGGTGCTGCTCTGCCATGTGGAAGCAGTAGAAACTGAAGAGTCAGTATGCAGATGACGATGTTGAGGTCTCATGATCTTGATCTCCATCACATCTCTCTTGATCAAATCCATCTCTTGTACCACTCTCTCTAGGCCTGCATTCAAGTCAACGGTAGTAATATTTGTGCCATGATCACCTGTGGATCTAGCACGGTCAATTTGATCCACTATATGGGATTCAATTACATCTTCAGCTGCATAGGCTGCAGCCGCGATGCGGCCCTCCAAGTCGTCGTCATCTTGGCTGTCGCTGGTGGGATAATGTTCAAGAAAATGTTGGAAGAAAGTGAGGTTTTGTGTGAGAGAGTTCACCTGAGATTGGTCGAGTGATATCGGAGGGTGAGGATGATTGTTGATGTGATTCAAGGTGTGAAACAGAGAAAGGAGTGCTGCATAGGATGCCATCTCAGGAAAAAATCCCTCTCTGAAGTTGCAGAAATTAATCCGATATGGTTATTGGATAACACCAGCTGGCTAATGATAGTAATACCGTATGCTGCGATCGAGACGTTGGTTATTTTATAATTCATCCACTTGTTTCTTTATACATGCCTTTACTACGAATTCTCAGTTTTTTTTTTTCTTTCTTTTTGTACATTTGTAAAATTTTGAATATTTTGCGGTATCTTTTTGAAAGTTGCGAACAATTCAAGTGTAGACTTTCTTCAAATTTCTTTAATAAATTGACACATAAATTACTAAATTTATTTTCAGGCAGAAGCTTTGTAGGTGTCTTTGATTCTCTCTTTTTACTCCAAGGTCCAAATACACTTATCATTACACTAAGGTCCAACGCGCTGCAACTTATTAATTCACATTTTAAACCTTGTGGTGATTACTTTTTTATTTTCAGTTTTCAATATATATATATATATATATTATATATTAATTATTGTGCACATATTTTAGAAAATGGTTAATTCTATATAAATACAGTACCTTTTATTCAAGTTTCAATTTAATCTTAAACTTCACGATGATTATAAAATATCTCAACCTTTTAAAGAGTTTCAATTCGATACACACTTTTTTTCCCGGCCAACAACTGATAACGTGTCTCGTCGGAGCGCGTGAAATGTTGTCATGCTGACGCACACATGTGAAATTACATTTTTATATTTTATTTTTTTTCCACATCATATCAAAATCTAAGATTTTTGGACGATTTTGTTAATGGTTTTGAGTGTTGTAAAAAATAAAATATAAAAAAGTAATTTCACACGTGTACGCCAGCGTGACAATATTTCACGCGCTCCGGCAAGACATGTCATCAGTTGCTGACCGGAAAAAAAAGTGTATAGAATTGAAACTCATTAAAAGGTTGGAATTTTTTATAATAATCGTGAAACTCATAATTAAATTGAAAATTGAGTAAAATGTGGTATATTTATATAGAATAAACCCTTTAAAAAATGATGTTTTTGTCAAAACTCTTTATAATTTAGATCAATTAAGCATTGTATGATGTATTTGTTTGTTCAGAGATAAATAAAAAGGATTAGTCTTGTATGCACCAGTTACACGGTGCAACTCAAGTTCATTTTTTAAAAGTTACATAAAATATTACTAAAATATTACACAAGTTATTACTGAAAAGTGTATCTTTTATAGTGTAACTTTTCAGTAACAATTTGTGCAATTTTTCAGTAATAAATTGTGTAACTTTTTAAAAATAAACTTGAGTTGCACCGTGTAACTGATGCACATAAAACTCACTCAAATAAAAATGTATCTTGATCCTCTGTGTATGTATATATTTGATGATCGGACCACTTAAATCCATCATCATTTAAATTCTTGCTCCTAAATCGGTGTATTTTGTCTGTTTGTACAAGCAGAGCATCCATTGTACTCTGATTAATATATCTCTTGTTGTTTCAAAAAAAAGTTGATGAAAAATTATGTAGGAGTTTTTTTTTTTTTTACTTATCTTGTGTTATTGCGTATTGTGAACTATTTTAATAAGTCCATGAAAATAGTGTTTTATTTAACCCTATAAGATAAGATAAGGGAATAAAATGTTTGCAGTAATATAATTTATCACGAATTTGAATTTTGATCTACATAAATTATATATTTTGATATTAGTTCTGTTTGTTTAAAAATATTTTAATTTTGGTCCTTTTACAAACCTACATGATCGAAATGTGATTTTAGTCTTGTAAATTTTAAAAAGAACCAAAATAAAAATATTTTTAAATTTATAGGACATATCAAAGTGTATAATCCATGTAAACTTCAAAATAAAGATGAGTAGGTATTGTGTGAAAATAGTTAATGACTTTATACACCATCTGCCATCAACATTACATACAGGGGTCGAACAAATACTGAAAATATCAGTATATCGTATCGAAAAATATCAAATTTATCGAAAATTTCGGTACAGTATGATATTATATCGATATTTTTGGTACGATATCGGTATAGAATTTTAAAACTTTTGGTATACCGGTATATACCGAAATACTAAAATATTCTCGGTATACCGGTATATACCATTTTGGTAATTTAATATTAAATTTATTTTTATTTAATTAAAATTATACTTCAATTATTTCGTTATGGACCGGTATGACGGTATATACCGGTATGGGCGGTATACCGATATAGTCGGTATTTTGGTATAGATTAGTATATATCGAAATATAGGTACGATACGGTATACCGAAATTTTTGGTAAGGTATGCGGTATGCATTTTTTGTATACCGAAAATTTCGATACGATACGGTACGGTATGCCACCCCTAATTACATATTTCCTACACAAGAGAAGAGTATATTTTCCAAGTGTATAAAATTCTAGCTGGTGAAGGACCTCACTTTTACACATGTAAATATATATCAACTATATTAAAGATGATAAACGCAATTACACAATATGTGCAAAACAAGAACCATATTTTACTACAAGGTAAGAGCTCACCAGAGTCGATGATGTTTCATTCGTTTCATTCATAACCATGCTTTCCATCAACTGATATAACTGAATACAAAGACAATTGAAAAAACAGTAATCAGGAACCCCCGAATAGAGTAATTACCAAACCACAGCCAATTTCATATGCAATTCAACCAAGCCCAAGAAATTCAGGTAGTCCATGGCCAATATCATTAAGTTGTTGTTATATCAAATATGTAATATTATTACCTTTCTCTCAAGAAGCCACGTGTATTTCGCAAGTTTGCACTAAAACAAGAGAAGTCCATGAAACAAACTAAGGGTAAACGGTATACCATAAAAAATGAAAAATGGTAAGTATTAGTACAATAATTAACCAACCGCAGAATCTTTTACTGAGCCGTCTTCATCAACAAGTTGCTGTACAAACTTAATCAAAGGCTGACTAACAATTACTTCCATAATCTGCAACATAATTATTCAAGAATAAGGAATATTTCCTTGCGATAACAATCAACATTAATGCTATTATACTCATTTGAACAATGAAGACACCAATTCTGGTAGAGGCATAAACCTCCTAAACCAATCTGAATCTTCTATTATTGCAGTTTTGACATTTAGTTAAAGTGTTTCTGCAAATTGTAGCGAGCTACAAGTGCCATTGCTTCATTTCCACTCACAGGAAAACCCCTATTAGCACATTTTTAGCCATTTTCCACTTTCAACAAATGAGAGGATCAGTCTTACTATACATCATCTGCATCGGATATATATTAATAAATTAATCACATATTAATCCTGAATATAAGCGTAGATAAAAGATGAATAAGGATTATTATAAAAATCTATCATAGTTGCACTTCTACAATGTCCAAACATAGCACATCTCATAGACAAAGAGCCAACTAAACAGAGGCATTGGAATTCGTAGGATGAACATCGTCATACCAAAGCAACATCGATGCCTCTATCATGGCTCCATATTTGTGCATCTCCACTGCTGCTTTGGTCTCCTCCAGTAGCTTTATACTGCCTTCATAAGATTTTTCTAAATCCCATTGCTGCTCCTGACATTGATGGAAAAATGCAACAGAACTAAGAGTATGAATAATAGTAAAAGACTGAACTAGAAAGTCTCTGATGGATACAGAAGTTTTTCTTAATCTATACTGTACCTTTACGAGAATAGCGAAATCTACCCAAACGAGAAAACGTTGACAAGACACGTCTAGTTCTATACCATTGGTTAATCTCTAATCACTATCATCAGAATTCAGAAATGCCATCAGCTGGCAAATATATTAATTTTATTTTAACGAACAAGACATAACCCAAACGAAAATGTCAATAAAACTAGGAGGGAGCAAACAAAAGGGCAGTAGACCATATGCAGATGATGTATATGAAGAACTAGGGAAACAAGCATGATATTTAAATAAAATCAAAATATCACAGAAAACGTAATAGTAGTAGCATTGACAAAAAATTGTATGAACAATTCAAGGTTGGATCCCTGAAACTCATAGATGTTAAAATTACTTCAGTAAAATTATGAACAAGAGAAGAATTTCATTATTCTAACATTGTGTCCTGTTAAATCACTCGATGTTAAAATCATTAACCTGATCCTGATGCTCTATTACATTAAAATACTTAATGCAAAAATATATAAAACAATCCAAGATAAATGTGACCAGAAGAATAGAAACTTGAAATTCATATTGCAAATTTGAACGTAACTAGTAAAAAAATATTTCATCTGTCCCGCAGGAATTTGCACAATTTCCTTATTTGGATGTCCCACACAAATTTGCACACTACTAAAAAAGGAAGCATTGATTTACGTGCACACTCACAAACCTTTACACATATTTACCCATATACCACTACTTTATATATAAAACTATTTTTTCTTAAAAAATGTGCCGTCCCGTAGGGTGCAAATTCCTACGGGGACGGAGGGAGTAATACAGTATCTCAAATAACTGGGTTATAAAATACAAATTAAACCCATAATCACTTGGTAATTGATAAAAGCCCCAACAAAAGTAAACAGTTGTGTATAAATTAAAATCCCTCACGAGTGCAGAAACAAATAAACATATATGCTCAGAGAGTTTACAATCACATACCAACTCTTATTCATCTAAACTAATTGAAAGAAAAGACGATATGGTTGCTACTGAAACGATTGATACTTGACCAGAATCAGCAAATCAGAGTATTCGATCATACACGGGGAGTAGGTATTAGTAAACAGAAGGAACATATATATACTATCAAACACATAAATACTGTTTAATGATGGTAATCTGTTGAGACCTTAGTTGCCTGTTTTCCGAGCGGCATAGGAGGCGACGCAATCACAGAGCTGATCCCATTGCAATACTCGGAGGCTATCTAGGACCACAGATGGATAGTTTTGTCTCCGGACTGCTGCTGCTGCTACTAACAGTTTCCTGTGGAAATTTTGAGGAATACTGAACTGAAATTGAATAAAATGGGCGGCGGCGGCTGAAGAGACTCCGGGAGTTGTGGAAGGTACAGGAGAGCGGCAAAAACTGTGTAGAAGTGGAAAAGGAGGCATTGTGCATGTGGAAATGATGGAAATTGAGGATGAATTTGGATAAATGAAGGGAATTTAATATAGATTAGGCTCCAATGGAGAAGATGTCTATTTCGTTGCGTAAATTTTTTTTACCGTAGAAATCTTTTTAAATAGAAAATAAAAAAATAAAATTGACTCCTTCCAAAAAAAATAAATAAATAAATAAAATTGACGATTGCGCTTGATGGCTCAATAGCAATAAGCATATGACCATTATCGCTGGATCAATTCATTAAATTCTCGTCGTTTTTTTAAAAAAAATTGGGTACATGATTTGATAAAATTCTATTAAATATAGTAATACACAATTTAATTTTATAGTAATACACATTTATTCTAATTGTAACATAAATTTGCTTCCCAATTTGTGTTATTATATAGACAAATACTGTAAGCACAAATTGAGTTTTTATAAGAACAAATAAGTGTTTTTTATTTATTTATCATCACTTTAAAATCTAGACATATTGAATCATGTAATATTACACTTTTTACTATTTTATATGTATTATTATATGGAAAAATAATTATTTCTATAAGAATAAATAATATATTTGTGAAAAACTAATATTTATTCTTATAGTAATTCAAATTTTACTCTTTATATTATATAAAAATATTTATTCTATAAAAATAAATGACTATATGTAAAAAAAAAAAAACAGTTGCTCTAATTGTAACACACATTTACTCCATAATTTGTGTTACTATATGGGCAATTGTGTGTTACTACATGGGCAAATGTATATTACTATAAGGATAAATATATTTTTATAAGAATAAAATGTGTTTTTTAATTTAATCATCATATTTTTAAATATAGATATATTGATTCATGTAATAAAACATTTTTAACTACTCCATCTGTCCACCAAATATATGCACCTTTCTTTGCACGTGGTTTAATGCAATATGTCGGAGGATATTTTGGTGTATTGTGAAATCCGTTTATAAATAAAGTGAATATTTTTGGAAAGAGCAAATGATGTACTTTAAAAAAATATGATTTTTATTCATAAACGGACCTCACAATTTCCAAAAATATCCTCCGACGTATTGCATTAAATCATGTGTAAAGAAATGTGCATATATTTGGTGGACAGATGAAGTATTTTATAAGTGTTATTATATGAAAAAATAATTATTTTTATAATAATAAATAAATATTTGTGAAAAAATAATATTTCCCCTTACAGTAAAACATATTTTGCTATTGTATTATTTGAAAAATTATTTATTTTATAAAAATAAATTAATATATATAAAAAGAAGAACATTGATTTCAAGATCTTCTGGAATGATTCCCATATGCAAAAAAAACATAGCTTTAGATGCACCGGCAACTCCATGTAACTTGTGCGCAGGCAATATGCATCATCCTCTAAATTTATTAGTGAATTTAGATTTTGTAAAGTAAATATTCCGAATCCCTTTGGATTTTTTTAAAAGTCCTCAAATCACAACTATTTTTGACAAAGGAAGCCCACGAGGCAATATCCTTTCCAGTTTTCTCCAATTCATCTGGGCAATCTAGTTTGGTATCCTGACAAAGAGTTTGTAAAGTATTTCTCCTGCTATAATATTCATTGGAGATTGTAAAGTTTTGGTCAATAAGAGGTTTTGTGTAAATATCATAGCAAGTGTAGTTTTATCAATGCCGCTTGTAGAATTTTGGATCAAAAAAGTTATTATACTGATGTAACCACAAAAATGTAATCCCAGAGAGAAAAGTAGTGCATTTTTTGACAATGTTATCATATTGATCAACTGATGAATATAGTCCTCTCATGCTTTTGTGTATTCAAATTCATACAAATTCAAAAAAAATTAATACAAACACGGCTTTGCATATTTTTGTCTTATGGAGTGTGCTGATTCTGCCTTACTTCCTTGTTCGAGGTTCAACTTTCGATACTCTTCAGCTGTCCAAGTTCCAACTGCAACGAACGAGAGTGAAGAAATAATAATATTGTTCATTACTTGATCTCCTTCACCAAACAAGTTTTAATGGCTCAAATAAATAACTGATGCAGAGCCAACAACCAAATGCTGGGTAATTAAATTAGAAATAACTAATTAAGTAGAAAGATATTGGTGGGTGATTAAATTAGAAATGATACACAAAGAAAAGAAAGAATGATACGGTTGTTGAGTTCTTACTAATTTCAACTCGAAGTTCCTCGTTCTCATTCTCTTGCTGCTCCTCTTTTATTCGGACTGCGGACAGTGCTGTGCGCTTATAGCACCAACGCAGCCTAATTGACTTGAGTGTGGGTATGTCTCCTATACACGAAGGGATCTCCAATTTATCGAGAGATTGAAGATGAAGATGCTCAAGGCGTGGAAAGTGGGAGCTCTCCGTCTCCCACATACTCAGTATGCAGTGCATGTGATGGATTTCCAAGAATTTTAGGCTGCAGAATGTCCCTTCAAATGTTTCCCACTTTGGTCCATCACATGCATTCCAACCCAGAATGAGAACCTCAAGAAGGGGCAATGAACCCACCCTCCACGTAATTTCGTCCCAATCTAGCAAGGTGCCTTGCAAGCTCAACTTCTTGAGTGATTGCGGGAAGCTGAGCTTGCTCCGGTACACTACTGGAAAACTGACAACTTTTACATTCAAGTGCTCAAGTTTTTGTAAACGGCCAATATTATCAAGACGAAAATTGGACAGCCTTTCCTCCTCGTTGTTATGTTCTAACAATCGATACTCGACTTTCAGTGTCTTGATATTGGGAATCATCTTAACCACCTCTTCACTTAACTTGCAATCTATTACACCTGAGATCGTCTGCAAGTTTTCCAAGACAGTGTTGTCTTCCCCATCTGGGAGCTCAAATCCGGGAAGTGTGATTATATGTCTCAGTAGAGGCATCTCCCAAATTGCAATAATAGGCTTGCAAAAATATCGATCATCGATCTCAACCTCAAGTGTCTGCAGATTCCAAAGGAGAGGGCACAGAGAAACCAATCTCAGCGCTGCATCCTGAAAATTCAATTTCAGACAAAGGTGCCGCAAGTTAACTTGCTCAAAAACAGCTCTGTTGATGTCTGTGTAAAAGGTGTTGTATCCGTCAACTGATGAATATACCCTCAGCAACTTAAAGCGGAGTGACGGCGAATCTCTTCTCCAGTAACCCGGCATTGTATAGAGAAATGAGCGGGTGAGTGACGATGCAGATTCCACAGCTTGAAGGAATTCAGGCGAATAGTCCTCCTCTGCACAATCACGATCAATACAAATACGGCGTTCCATATTTATGCCTTGTGTGGGGTGTTTCTGCTCCCTTGCTACGCAAAAGAACTTATGCTTGCGTGCTTCTCTCAAGCACACATCCCTCAGCAAATCATGCATTTTGCACAACTTTGGCTCTCCATCCCAGTGCAATTCAGGAATCAAAACCAGGTTTCTGTCAATCAGCTCCTTCAAGTACTCTCTTGCAGCTTCTTCCAAGCTTCTACCATCTATTGGCCTCAGAATTCCTTCGACAACCCACAGGTTGATGAGCCTCGACGCTTGGATTTCTTTATCTTCCGGAAAAATTCCCATGTACAAAAAGCATGGCTTTAGATGCATTGGCAGCTCCTTATAACTTGTGCGCAGTAGTCGCAATGTATACTCATCCCTATCCAAATTTATGAGTAAATTTAGATTTTCTAAAGTGTGAATCCAATTAGCTCGTGTCATGTTGGATTTGTTTAAAAGCCCTCCGATCACAGCTATTGACAGAGGAAGCCCTCTGCATTTTCTTGCAATCTCCTTTCCAATGCTCTCCAATTCAGGCGGGCAATCTTGCTTGCCGAACACAATTTCACAAAACAGATCCCAGCTCTTATCATCATCCAGAAATTGCATCTGAAAGACGTGACAACTACTTAACTGAAAAGCTAAATTCGATAGCCTAGTGGTTATCATGATTCTGCTTCCGTTGCTATCCGGAAAAAAGGACTTAACTTTATCCCAGGCCTCAACACTCCATATGTCATCCATCACAACCAAATACCTTCTACCCCATAAATGCTTGTATAAAATTAATCCTATTTCATCCTCGCTTTTGTCACTCAAACCAATAAAGTCCGCTTTGACCTCTTGGCAGAGAAATTTTAGAACATTCTGCCTGCTATACTCTTGTGAAATCGTGACCCAAGCCAGAATATCAAAGTGTTGGACAATAAGTGGATGCGAGTATATAGTTGTAGCAAAAGTAGTCTTACCGATTCCACCCATTCCAACAATGGAGATGAACTGGAGACCGTTTTGCTGTCCAACCAGCTTATCCAAAACTTCGATAACTCTGGCATCATCAAACACCGGCCTGGTGCTGCTCTGCCTTGTGGAAGCAGTAGAAACTGAAGAGTACGTATGCAGATGACGATGTTGAGGTCTCATTATCTTGATCTCCATCACATCTCTCTTGATCAAATCCATCTCTTGTACCACTCTCTCTAGGCCTGCATTCAAGTCAACGGTAGTAATATTTGTGCCATGATCACCTGTGGATCTAGCACGGACAATTCTATCCACTATATGGGATTCAATTACATCTTCAGCTGCATAGGCTGCAGCCGCGATGCGGCCCTCCAAGTCATCGTCTTCTTGGCTGTCGCTGGTGGGATATTGTTCAAGAAAATGTTGGAAGAAAGTGAGGTTTTGGGTGAGAGAGTTTACCTGAGATTGGTCGAGTGATATCGGGGGGTGAGGATGATTGTTGATGTGATTCAAGGTGTGAACCAGAGAAAGCAGGGCTGCATAGGATGCCATCTCAGGAAAAAATCCCTCTCTGAAGTTGCAGAAATGAATCCGCTGAATTAATGTAAGATATGGTCATTGTTTAACAACTAATGATATAATAACAATAAAATTACAAATTAATTCACAAAATTGACACTATTTACAAATTGATTCTGTACTGAAAAAAATATGCTTCCGTGCAGGAAAAAGTTATACTTCTGTATAGAAATTGTAAATTAATTTATAAATATAACAACTTTTTTGAATCAATATGTTAGTGACCCTGTAATAACGTATGTTGCGATCAAGACTTTAATTATTTTATAATTGATCCCTTGTTTCTTTATATGGAGGGAGTAGAACTTTTTACTCTCATCATTCTTTAAAAATATATTCACTCTGTCCACTAAATATATGGATCTTTCTTTGTACGTGGTTTAAGTCAATATGGGTATTGTAAGGTCTCTTTATGAATAAAGATCATATTTTTTAAAGGTGCATATGATTTAGTTTTCAAAAATATGATTTTTATTCATAAACGGACATCACAATACCCCTAAGTATCCTCCGACATATTGCATTAAACCACGTGTAAAGAAAGGTACATATATTTGGTGAACAGAGGGAGTATTAAAATGAATTGGGTTGTCCCGTTAGCCTAATTAGTGTTGTTCGAGAAGATATAATATATATATATATATATATATATATATATAAATGAACTGCGAAAGTGTATTATGTTGTATTTATAGTAAAACTTGTAATTTCATTGATGAGAGATGAACTACATGCAGTAACATGCTCCCACCCCGCAATTATTCCCGAACTTGTCTTATTCGTCTCTCCTAAAATTAATTGTTTACTTCCAAAAGAAAATATATATTCAGTATACATTTATAAAAATATACACATATTTATCAATATATTACTATTTTACACAAAAAAATACATTTTTCTTAGAAATTTAAAACAGGTGTTCATTCTAGTATGCTGAAAATCCTGAAACGAAAGGAGTATTATTCTGAGAAATGAACTTTAAGGTCATCATTCCCAAGCTCCTCTTGCTCCTCCTTTATTCTTTTAGCAGACTCTGCTGTAGCTCCATTACAATTTACCAAAAAAATTGACTTCAGTGTTGGTATGTCTCCAATACTCGAAGGAATCTCCTCCAAATCTCGTAAATTTCTAAGAATAAGGTTCTCAAGGCATGGAAAGTGGGTGCTGTCCGTCCTCCACTCTCTCAGATTCCCAAACGTGTCATTAATCAGCAAGAATTTTATGCTGCAGAACTTCCCTTCAGCTGTTTCCCACTTGGGTCCTTTACACGAAAGCATGTACAGTTTAAGGACTTGTAGAAGGGGCAATGTGCCTACTTTTGTCGTCAAATCCTCCCAACTGAGCATGGTGCCACATAAAGTTAACTTCTTGAGGGAATGCGGGAGGGTGATGTTCTGCACCAAACTGCTCCCGGATGTTTCTTGATCAGGAATTTCGTTGGAGCGAACACGAAGGGAAAAAGATTGGAGTTTCTGTAGATGATTAAGATTGTTGAGACCCAAATTGAGCAACCCTTTTTCCTCAACATATTCTAGTTTCAATGTCTTGATATTTGAGATTCTGTTCATCACCCCTATGCTGCATTTGAAATTTATTAAGCGTGAGAGCGTCAGTAAGTTTTCCAAGATGGAGTGGTCTTCCACACAGGGAGGATCGGGCAGTTCAAGCCTTTGGATCATGACATGCCTAAGTAGAGGCGATGTCCAAATTTCAGATGGTGCTATTAAAGGCTTGAAAGAATATGGATTCTCAATTTTGAGTGTCTGCAGATTCCAAAGGAGAAACCATGAAGAAGGAATTCTGAAGAAGTCAGGCAAATCGAGATCAATACTAAGGTACCGCAAGTTAGCTTTCTGGAAAATCTCCTCCAGAGAAGCTAAGCTTTCGACAGGGACACTATGATTATGAACCTCTGAGTATACCCTCAACAATCTAAAACTAAAAGATGGCGAAGGCTCGTGGCAACCCCACATCAGAATCAGAGAACGATTGAGCTGTGCAGATTCCAAAGCATAGAAGAATTGAAGAGAATAATCCTCCTCTATGTTGTCATGAACACAAATACGGCGCTCCATATTTATGCCTTGTGGAACGATATGATCCCACTTCCTTAGTATGCAAAGAAACCTCTGTTTCCTAGCTTCTCTTAAGCATAGATCCCTCAAGAGATCATGAATTTTGCAAACTTTTGCTTCCCCATTCCAGCGCAATTCATCAACTAAAATGAGATTTCTTTCAATGAGTTCTTTCAAGTACTCTTTTGCAACTTCTTCTAAGCTTGTGCAATCAATTGGTCTCAGAATTCCTTCAGCAACCCACAATTTGATAAGCTCAGACACATTGATCTTAAAATCTTCTGGATAAACTCCCAAGTACAGAAAACATGGCTTTAAATACATCGGCAACTCCTTATAACTTGCATGCAACATCTGCAAGCAATATTCATCATTTTCCAAATTTATGACTGGATTTAGATTTTCTAAAGTATATTCCCAATATGCTCTTGTCATGTTGGATTTTGTTAAAAGTCCTCCAACCACAACTATTGACAAAGGAAGACCACTACAATTACTAGCAATCTCTTTTCCGATGTTTTCCAATTCAGTCGGGCAATCTACTTCGCCGAACACAATACTGCGGAGCAGATCCCAACTCTTATCCTCATCTAGAAATTTCATTTCAAAGCCGCGAGAACCACTTAACTCGAAAGCCACATTTGATAGCCTAGTAGTTATTATGATTCTACTTCCATTGTTGTTATCAGGGAAGAAAAACTTAATTGCATCCCAAGCCTGGATATCCCACATGTCATCCATCACAATCAAATACCTCCTACCCCATAATTTTTTGTGCACTCTCTCTCCTAATTCATCTTCACTCATCTCATTCTTGTTTTCCTGACAAAGAACTTGCGACAGAATCCCTGCCCCACTATACTCTCGAGAAATTGAAACCCAGAACAGAATGTCAAAGTGCCCAACAATAAGTGGATTTGCGTAAATATTTCTAGCAAGAGTAGTCTTACCAATCCCACCCATGCCAACAATAGGGATGGTCTGGAGACTGTGGTGCTGTCCGATGAGCTTACCCAAAACTTCATCCATCATGACATCATCAAAATGCACCATGGTGCTGCTCTGCCTCGTGGAAGCAGAAGAACTTGAATGCAGATAATGTTGGGATCCCTTGATCTTCTCTTTAATCATGATCTCCATCACCTCTTTCTTGATCAAATCCATGTCTCGGATCACTCTCTTTAAAGCTCGATACAAGCCAGCATGGACTGGATCCGCTATTTGGACTCCCATGATCTTCATCACCTCATTCCTGATCAAATCCATCATTCTGCATGGACCTTGACACAAGTCAAACGTAGTCATGATGTCTGATCCGGCATGAATTTGATCGACAATATGAGACTCAATTACATCCTCTGCTGCATGAGCTGCATGGGCGATGCAGCTCTCCAAATGGTCGTCTTCTTCGCTGCCGCCACTGGAATAATGCTCAAGAAAATGTTGGAAGAAAGTGAGGTTTTGGGTGAGGGAATGAAGCTGTTTCTTGTGGAGGGAAATGGGAGGGTGAGGATGAATCTGGATGTGATGTATGGTTTGCATTACAGAAAGCACAGCTGCATAAGTCGCCATCTCAGAAACCTCCCCTTCTTTCGAAATGGTATTGAAGTGATTTCTGAGATCTTGGCTTTGGGTGGAGATCTGCCAACTATTATTGTTCATACTTTTATGTAAATTTTAAGTCATACCTTTCCTACCTGTCAAAAGAGAAAACAAAAAAAGTCATACCTTTCCTAGCTGGATGTTGACTTACTTTTGTAATAAATTGCATCGATAATCTTTTCCTCAATTAATTGTAGTTAATTGGCTCGAGGATATTAAGACAGGTGTTTTAAAGTCATCCTGCTAAATTACACAATTACTCAGAGAAAAATTGTGGCTACCGAGACAAGATAGTTGTGCCTCAAAGAAAACATTACTCCAATTCCTATCACAGTGATCAATTTGCAAGAATTTTAGGCTGCATAATTGCCCTTCAAATGTTTTCATAATTGGAGATGGTGGAATTGCACTTCAACTGGAAGCATCCCGACCAAATCTGTGACGAATCTGTCTCTGTGTTCAACTCCTCCCAATTGAGCTTGAAGCCGCACAAAGTCAACTTCTTGAGGGAATTGGGGAAGGTAAATATCTGCACCAAATGGAGCTGAATATTTCTACTGTCAGAGGTGCTATTATGAACAACGTCAAGATTAAAGGATTAAAATTTTCTGTAGAAAACAATTAAGCAACATGTACTCCTTATCAAATCTAGCTATTCTATATAAATGGCCTCTTGAGACTCCTTATACTCAGACATAGTCTGTATAAGTTTTCTAAGACAAAGTTGTCATCCCCATAAGGAGGATTTGAGAGTTGGAAACCCATTAAATATGACATGCCTAAGTAGAGGCATCTTCAAAATATCAAACGGAGCATCCTGATGGGATGACAACCATAAATGTGTATGGCCATTTATTGTATAGTTTAAGGAAGTTTTATATTAAATGAATTTAGATCCTCAAAAAAGATGAATGATGATGCAGAAAGGAAATATAAATCATGTTTAAAAGAGAATAATTTATGATGCAGAAAAGAAATATAAAATGGCATTTTGAAGTAGAAAATTGTGTTCATTTCAAACTACTGGCGCTAGATTTTTTTTTTTTTTTTTTGTTTAAAATAAATTTTTTAAGGGAAACTAAAGACTGATATGGGAGTTTTATATTTTACCAATTAGAACTTTAAGGTCTTCATTCCCGTTATCCACTTGCTCCTCTTCTAAAATTTTAGCAGAATAGGCAGCAGATTCGCTACAACCAACCAACAAAATTGACTTTAGTGTTGGTAAGTCTCCTATACTCAAAGAGAGCTCCTCCAATTCTTCCAAATATTGAAGACGAAGGTGCTCAAGGCGTGGAAAGTGGGTGCTGTCTGTCCTCCAGTATCTTAGACAACCAAACATGTCATCAATCTGCAAGAATTTTAGGCTGCAGAATTGTCCTTCAACTGTTTCCCATATAGGTCCCCTGCAGGCATCCCAACAGAGGCTGAGAACTTGCAGAAAGGGCAATGAACCTGTCTTTGTCATCAACTCCTCCCAACTGAGCATAGTGCCACGCAAAGTCAACTTCTTTAGGGAATGTGGAAATGTGATGTTCTGCACTAAATGCCTCCGAACTATTTCTTGATCAGCATTGCCAGCAAGGATAATGGAAAGATTAAAGGATTCGAGTTTATGCAGATGAGCAAGATTGTTCAGACACAAATTAGGCAACCCTTTTTCCTCATCAAATCTAAAAAATCGATATTCCAACTTCAGAGTCTTGATATTGGCGATTCTCTTAACCACCTCTTCACTACACTTGAAATTCATTATCCGTGACAACGTCTGTAAGTTTTCCATGGCAATGCTGTCTTCCTCGCAGGGAGGATCTGGGAGTTGAACCCCACCAAGAACTGCATGCCTAAGTAGAGGCATTTCCCAAATTTCAAATGGTGCAATTATAGGCTTCCTAGTCAGGTTGACAACCTTAAGTGTTTGTAGATTCCAGAGAAGAGAACACAAAGAAGTAAATCTCGATAATGCATCGAAATAAGCACTTGGCATAAGGTACTGCAAGACAGCTTTTTGTAATATAAATCTTACAAAATTTAGTTTTGTGCCACGCCCATGAAAATATACCTTCATCAATCTGGAACTAAATGATGTTGACCGTTCGTGAAAGCCCCTGGTCAAAAGCAAAGAATGGGTAAGTGATGTTGATTCCAAGGCACCAAGGATTTGAGGGGAATATTTCAAGGGTGTGTCTTTGCTTGTACATATATGTCGTTCCATATTTATATCATTTGGAATGTTGAGATAACGATCCTGCTGATTCAGTACGCAAAGAAATCTTTGTTTTTGAGCTTCTCTTAAGCATAGATCTCTCAACAGATCGTGAATTTTGCACGATTTTGCTTCTCCATTCCAGCGCAATTGATGGACTAAAATGAGGTTTCTATCAATGAGTTCCTTCAAGCATTCTTCTGCAACTTCCTCTAAACTTTTATCATCAGTTGGCTTCAGAATTCCTTCACCAACCCACAATTTGATGAGCTCCGACACATTGATTTCAAAATCTTCTGGAAAAATTCCCATATACAAAAAACATGGCTTTAAATATATAGGCAACTCCTTATAACTCGCACTCAATATATGTAAGCAATATTCATCATCCTCCAAATTTATGACTGAATTTAGATTTTCTAAAGTATGTTCCCAATATCCTTGTGTCATGTTGGATATTCTTAAAAGTCCTCCAACTACAACTATTGACAAAGGAAGCCCTCTACATCTTCTTGCAATTTCCTTTCCGATGTTCTCCAATTCAATAGGGCAGCGCAATTCGTTGTCAAAAACAATTTCATGAAGGAGTTTCCAACTCTTACCGCAATCTAAGAAATTCATTTTAAAGAAATGAGAACCACTTAGTTGAAAAGCTAAATTTGATAACCTAGTTGTAATCAGGATTCTACTTCCATTATTGTTATCGGGAAAGAAGGACTTAACTTCATCCCAAGCTTCAACGCTCCACATGTCATCCATTACAAGCAAATACCTTCTACTCCACAATTCTTTGTGTATGTTTTCCCCTAATTCATTCTCACTCATCTGACTCCAATCATTCTTTCGTCTTCTGGTTTCCTGACAAAGAACTTGTAAAATCTCTCTCCTACTATGCTCTTGAGAAATCGTAACCCAAGCAAGAATGTCAAAGTGATCGACAGTAAGTGGATTTGTATAAACACTTCTAGCAAGAGTAGTCTTGCCAATTCCACCCATACCAACAATGGGGATGATTTTGAGACCACATTGTTGTCCGATTAGCTTATCCAAAATTTCAGTTAACAAGACATCATCAAACTCCACCATGCTGTTGTTCTGCCGCGTGGAAGCAGTAGAAAATGAAGAATTTATACGCACCTGATGATCTTGGCCTCCCATCCGCCTTTTAATTATGATCTCCATCGCCTCTTTCTTGATCAAATCCATGTCTTCTATCACTCTCTGAAGGCCTTGATAAAATTCAACGGTACTTATGTCTGTACCACCATGAATTTGATTTACTATATGGGATTGGATTACATCTTCAGCTGCATAAGCTGCAGCTGAAATTCTGCTCTCCAAGTTGCCGTTTTCTTCGCTGCTGCTGGGAAAACGTTCAAGAAAATCTTGCAAGAAAGTGAGGTTTTGGGAGAGGGAGTGTACCTGTTCCTGGTGGAGAGAAATTGGAGGGCGAGGATGTTGCTGGATTTGCTTTAAGATGTGCATTACAGAAAGCAAAGCTGCATAAGCTGCCATCTAAAAGACTCTCTCTCTCAACCTGGAGTGGGGGGAAACAAATAATAATAGTTTTTTTATTCAAAGGATGACAAAGGAGTATTAATACTTTGACAAAGCCAATATTAGTGACCAAAGAAATTTATATTGCTAAATGCATTTTTCCACAATGCATTATTGACTTGATATATTTGGACGGCGCCTCTACATTTTTGTATAAGAAAAAGACAATCCACCAATCATTGAAGCAGTTGTATACATATCGTTTACTCAAGTCTCAACTTGAATTCATCAGTCTACCAAAAAAAAAAAAAGAGAGATGAACTTTTATGAGACAAAAGAACTTTATACAGAAATTTCTGAAGTCTAATAGTGATACACAATCGATCTTAGTATCAAACGCTTTCATGGAAAGAATGCTTTAACAGAAAAAGGAAAGCAATTACGAAACGAAATCAACTTTAATTTCAAAAACTCACTCAGTTCTTTCTCATCAGTCCTCTGCTCCTTCCCCGTTGCTCGCTCTTCATGTAAACATTTCCACTCCCTCCACTCCAATACTGCTATCGCCACTCCTTGATCCCATCGTCATTTATGTAAGTTCATTTTGATTCTCTCATCGCTTCCAGTATTCGAAGATGCACAAATCCAAGGGTTTGCTTGTCTGCCTTCGACTTCGGGCTGATTTTTTTAACTAATCTCTGAAATTAAAATCTGAATGATAGTATTGCTTATTTTCCTGAAGGACTGTATATCATCGTTTAAAGAGGATCAAATTTGTGTCGAAAATGAGTCCTATTTCTCAGGGCGCGAGTGTCGGTTTCAAGGGAGAACAGCACAGCAATCTGATGAGTGAGCTCTCGAAGATGGAGAAGGAAGAAGGAAACATTGATAAAAGGTTTGAAAAGAGAAGGCTTTGAAGAACCATCTGGATAATTGCAACTGTCAGGTTAAATGGTTTTAGAAAAAGATTATGAGACTCACAATATTTTTAAGAAATCTTTTTTTGGCGCTAGTATTCATACCCCATATTCCTCTAAACATACTCCATTCAAATTAAAAAATTAATATAAAACACTAAATGTACCCCAACTTTTTCTTATTATACCCTACCTTTTCTCCCTAAAAGTTACGTTAGAAAGGAAAAGAAGAAAACAACCCGCCATTTTTTCTGCAAATTGAAGCTCTGTCGCCACAGAACTGTTACAACCGAACAAAATATTAGAAGAAGTTAACTTGACGAACACTGATGTCTGATGAGATTGAAAGATATAGTAAGGATTTCTATCTTCTAAATCCTATTCTTTTCTAAATTTCTAGAGTTTATGTGTTTGGTTTTAATTTTTCCATATAATTTTGTATTGATTCTATTCAATCCATTGGAAGAAAATTTGTGTTTATTGCATAAAAAAAATATTAAGTTTGATATTTAGAGTATTAGAATGTTGTATTGCATTCAAAGTGTATGATAAAATGCCTCTTAGAAGAATTTAATGATATTAAAAAAATCATTTAATAGTTATATAAGGAGTTCAGTGAAAGAATTGATTATCATATAAAAGACTTGTATTTCAATCTGTTTAGAAACAAGAATTTCAGCTTCACGCTCTAGTTTCCGAATTTTTGCTCCTGATAACCAGCATTGCAGTGGTTGTGTATCTGATCCAACCACGTACGTCTGTCATCTAATTTATATCAAATTATACAGGGGTATTTTAGTCCTTTAAAATATGTCTATTTTTGTCTATAATTTTTTTGGGTATGTTTAGAGGAATATGGGGTATGAATAGTGGCACCCATCTTTTTTTAAATGGTGAAAATATTTTTATTAAAAATTTATTACTGATTTTTTTATTAATTATACTAAAATATATTTATTTTTATTAACAATACTAAAAATCCATCACTGAATTTTTCAAAGGGTGAAAATATTTTTATTAAAAGTGTCTATTATTTTTTTAAGTATTGTCATATTTTATTATAATCTTTTCAATTTTATTTCTTTTGCCGATTTTATATTATAAGACGATTTCATACAATTTTTTTCTAAAGTTAATTAATATATATATATATAAAATAAGGAGTGAATAATCACAGGTTCCAATCAGAAACGATATGTGTGCGGTTCAGAATTTTGACTGTTCATTCTTATGAACCGCTAATAGTTAGGACCTAACTCTAATTCTAGCTGTTCGTGAATCATACGGGTCTCGGGCTATGGAATATAATTAATAAAAGATTAAATTTAAATCTAAACTCAAAATATATATAACATGACATGATACCATTTCCATTCAATATGCAAAATTAAAAGACACATGTAAAGATGATAAGTTAGTCATTTGGCTTGTTATTAGTTTGTTAGTTAGTTAAAGGATTATAACTAACACTTGCAAGGTATTATATAAATACCTTAACATGTTTAGTATAGGTGATCAAGATATCAAACTTTGTAAAACAGATTATGATTCTCTCTCAATACACAGTTGTGATTTCTCATGATTCATGAAGATTTCTCTCAAGATCGTATCAGATGATGATTCGTGATTCACGAATTCATTCAGTTACATGTAGACACTAACTCAACACATGAGCAAACCCAATGACATACATTTATCAGTTGTTCACATGTTATTGAGTTATATTAAATCCACTATTGGTCAAGAAATTCTTCTTCCATCTAAAAATTGTTTCCAGTTACAGACTTACACTGAGTGGACAAGATATGAGATTACAAGAAGAAGCATCATAAGTTATGTCATATACTTGGGAGATTCATTAATCTCTTGAAAATCAAAGAAACAAAATACCGTGAGTGATTAGTGTGAAATTTACTCAAAATTATTGTGCTTTTATTGCCAACTTTGATTTGATTTTGTGCATTTTCATACTAAAATTGATGAATTTGAGCTTAATTGTACAGAATTGATTGTGGGCAGTTTTATTGCAAATTTGAAATTAATTCATGAATTAAATGGGTGAAAGACTGTTTGAGCTTAATTAAAATATTATTTTCTATGTATTTAAATTGTAGGCTTAAATTGTTATTAACTTGTTGGGCTAATTTATTGGGTAAAATTAGAAGCCCAAAGAATTGGAGGCTCATTGTTGTTGATTTAAAATGCAGAATTATAAAAGAAGCAGTCCACGGTTACAACTTTGACCACGAATGAGTATAAGAGAAAGAGTGGAAACGTGGCATTCTTTCAACCACTCTCACACACCAAACCCATCTCAATCCACCATGAATTCAACTCGCCGGAAATCTTCTGCGTAGCTGAAAGAAATTGAAGAAGAACAGCCCCTGTTCGTCCACTGCCCAACTGCCGGAAATTGAAGCCCGCGACCGTTCCTTCTCGCCGGAATTGAGGGAGGAGGAATTCGAAGCCTTCGCCGGAGTTAGAAGCTGCCCTGCCACCGTGTTTGAGGAAGAAAGGAAAAAGTGTTAGAAAATTTGAAGAAGTGTTAAAAGCTTGAAGAGTTGCCTAAAAGGTAAAACGTGTTTTTTTTTTATGGCATGGTTTGCAAAATATAGCACTGCCAGTGCCAAACTTGTGAAGAAACAGTGTTGGGCATATCGAAGCAAATGACAAGGCTTGTCATAATTCGTACTGCCAGTGCTACACTTGAATACAAACCGTGCTGGGCATGTCGAAGTAATTCACACGGTTTGCAAAAAGTCAGTGCCACCTTTCAACACAAATCATGCTGCAATGAAAATTCAGAAATTTATTTTGAGCCTTGTGTGTGATTAAGCCCAACAATCATTTTATTTACTGAGCCAATTTGATTGGAATATAAAAAAAAGGAATTCAGCATTCAAGAGAGAAAACACACAACACAACACGTTTCATTCTTGTTCTCCAAGATTGTGGGGAGCTCATTTCCCCACACACACTACACACTAGATTAGAATTTAATTTTCTGCAATTTCTTAGATAGATTTTAGTTAGTTTTTTTAATTTCTTGCAAGATTGAAGCTATTGGAACTCTATTGAGGTGATATTTTTCCTATATATTTCATTTGGAGGTTTAATTCTAATGTTCTTGGTTTATTGTTATGGGTTTATTGAGATTGATCATGGGCTAATCTTATTGTGCTTGGCTGATGGATATTGATTGAGAATTAGTGATTCTATTGTGTTTATTGTTTTAATTTTGTTTTGTTAAATGATTAAACTCCTAATTTGTGGATTAATTGTGCTTTAAGTGATTGTTCTTATTTGATTATGCATATTAATTAAGTTAGCAACAAGCGAGAGCTGCGTTTTCTTGATTAAGTGTGTGATTGAGTGGAATGAGTTATTAAATTATTAATTGTTGAATTTCTTGAGCTTTAGTGGATTATTCTTCTATAATTGTGCATTTTAATTGAGTAGGCAACAAGCGAGAGCTGCGTTTGCTCTATTAGGTGTATCGTTATGTTGAATGAACTATTAATTGCTATTGTTAGGATGTCTATTACACCGAAAGGGGATAGATCGTCTAGAACACCCACGATTAGGCACTAGGTTGAGTGAACAACAAGCGGGAGCTGCGTTTATTTAATTTGGTGAGGGTTTTTCTTTAATTTGGTTGTTTGTTGAATCGAGATTAGGCATAGACACAATAGGTCACGAAACTCACTTAATTGAAATTACCCGAAGCACACATTCTCCTCACTTCCCTTAGTTGGTTGAATTAGGTAGTTTAGTTTAGCTGCTTTGATTTTATTTTTGTTAAATCCAAAACCCGAAAACTTTTATTGCTTTCAAAGGTTTAGTAGCACTCCATTTTTCATTGTCTTCTTGCACTAGATTACCTCCCTAGGGTTCGATATTTTTATTACTTGGTCAAGCTTACCGCTACAAAGATCCTATACACTTGTAGGCTTAGCGAATTTATGTGAAACGAATTTGCGCATCAGTGAGCCGTTCTTCTGCAGAAGCTAAGTACAATGCTATGTGTTCTACAGCCAGTGAAGTTCAATTGATACTCTACATCTTTCATAACCTTCAAATTCAACATTCACAACCCGTGAACATCTTCACTAATAGCAAGACTATTTTTTATATTGCTCACAATCCTTGCTTACATGAAAAGACTAAACACATCCACATTAATATCCACTTCACAAGAGCAAAGATTGAGCAAGGTGTCATTGAACTCATTCAATTACCAACTGAAGAGAACACAACCAACATCCTAACAAAGCCACTCCCACCTGCTTTGTTCACCACATTCAAAGACAAAATGAAACTTCTCAATATCAACCCCATTGGTGGGTGGGGTG
This sequence comes from Prunella vulgaris, assembly GCA_026898435.1. NCBI lineage: Eukaryota > Viridiplantae > Streptophyta > Magnoliopsida > Lamiales > Lamiaceae > Prunella > Prunella vulgaris. The sequence goes on along the minus strand of JAPKLY010000358.1, from coordinate 198,542 downwards.
GGGGGGGGGGTGCATCCTAACATAATTCCTCACTATATAACATCAGATAAAATAATCTTAGGTTTTGATGTCAACTTCAATATCATACTCGCAAACAATTTGTTATAGTAACCTGGAGCACCGGATAATTAAATCATACACCAATTTTCTTTAATTATAGGCATATCTTCTAAGCCAAGTTTTTTTTTTTTTTTTTTTCGTTTTTATGGGTCAAGTTGCAAAGCTAAAGTAACAAATTGTATGCAGAGAAGATATGTTGAACTAGTACTTTTTTGGCAGACGAAGGTGGACCACCTTCAACACCATCATCATCTGCAAAATATTGTAAGAGAAACGTTTAGAATTAGCATCAAAACAGTCATAACATCAGCATAGGGCCCATAGCATGGAAAAGAAATATATATAATATTAGCATCAACTACTCATTGCTACAACGCAGTCAGATTACAAGAAAATGCACGTATTTGGTACTGCATAATTAACAATGGAGAGTAATCTCTAAGGATTTCAATTTGGCAATCAAACAGAAGATCATCTAATTGCATAAATACAACAATATTACCAAATAAAGTGAAAAATTAGTTAGTTTTGCAGTCTTCACGCGAGACGTCTCCAGGTGTATATCCAAACAAACATATCATGTGCTTGCGGAGAATCTTAAACATGCACTGGACACATTTAATCAATGTTAAATAAACATTTTCACAAAAGGCAAATAACACCTTAAAAGCTTGTGTCTCTTTTCCCAAGATTGATTATGCAGGTTTTGTTCAGTGTATATCTTCTTCTTCGTCTGAGATAGTTTGATCTTCTTCTTCTGAATCTCCTTCTTCATCTGAGGCAGAATAATATGAATTGTTACATGTGTGCAGACAAGTCGTAACATATATATCAATTGACGCCGGTATTATTGTTATTTTTTAAATATGAATGAAGATGGAGAAAGGAGTGTAAATGATGTTGAAAAGGGAATGAAAGAACACAGAGAAAGGAATATAGAAATGGTGCACTCAAGTCAAGATATTGGTGGTAAATTTTTTAAAAAAGTAAAAAGGAAAAGAAAAGAAGAATGTGAAAGGCAGATTTCAATTCTTACCAATTATGACTTGAAGGTCTTCATTCCCAAGCTCCAGTTGCTCCTTTTGTATCCTTTCAGCAGAATCAACAACAGCACTGGAACAATTTTCCAACTCAATTAATGCCAGCATCGGTATGTCACCAATAATCGAAGGAATCTCCTCCAATTCTTTGATGTTTTGAAGAAAAAGGAGCTTTAGGCGTGGAAAGTGGGTGCTGTCCGTCCTCCAGTATCTCAGCCCATCACATTCATTAATTTGCAGGAATTCGAGGCTGCAGAATTGTCCTTCAACTGTTTCCCACTCTGGTCCACAACAGGAACTCGAATCCAATCTTAGAAATTCAAGAAAGGGCAAGGGACCTATGTTCGTCGTAAACTCCTCCCAACTAAGCATGGTGCCATGTAAAGTCAACTTCTTTAGAGAATGCGGTAAGCTCAGGTTCTTTACCAAATAGCGTAGATATACTCCATCAAAAAACCCAAAAGCGTTAACCCAAAGATTAAGGGATTGGAGCTTTTTAAGATGGCCAAAATTGTTGACTGAACAATCAAGGCACTCCGTTTTCCCATCAAACAATTCATAGTATAATTTCAGCGTCTTGAGAATGGGGATTCTCTTAATCACTTCTCTACTAAGCTTGAAATTCCTTATGTGCGACAGTGTGTGTAAGTCTTCCAAGATAAGGTCGTTTTCCCCGCCGACAGGATCAGGTAGTTCGAGTGTCGAGATGATGACATGCCTAAGTAGAGGCATCTCCCAAATTTCAGATGGTGCTATTATAGGCTTGCAATAACGATTGTCGATCTTAAGTGTCTGAACATTCCAAAGGATCAACCATGAAGAAGGAATTCTAGATATAACTTCCAAATCGAGATCGATAATAAGGCACCTCAAGTTAGCATTTTGGAAAATAGCTTCTACAGAGCCTACACCACTATAACTCTGGACCTCTGAATATACCCTCAGCAACCTAAAACAAAGTGATTTTAATTTTACACGCAAATCCCATGTTAAAATCAAAGAACGCGTGAGCAATGCAGATTCCAAAGCATGAAGGAATTCATGGGAATATTCCTCTCGTACATGGTGATGAATACAAATACGACGCTCCATATTCATGCATTGTGGAAAGTCGAGACCACGCTGATGCTTTAGTACGCGAAGAAATCTCTGTTTTTGGGCTTCTCTCAAGCATAGATCCCTCAAAAGATCATGAATTTTGCAAACTTTTGCTTCCCCATTCCAGCGCCGTCCATAAACTAATATAAGATTTCTGTCACTGAGTTCCTCGATACACTCTTCTGCAACTTCTTCCAAAGTTTTATCCACTGTTGGTCTTAGAATTCCTTCAGCCACCCATAATTTAATGAGATACGAAACATGAAATTCATAATCTTCACGAAAAACCCCCATGTACAGAAAACATGGTTTTAGATGTATCGGCAGCTCCTTATAGCTCATGCCCAATACTTGCAAGCAATATTCTCCATCCTCCAAATTTATGAGTGAATTCAGATTTTGTAAAGTTTTTTCCCAGTGCACTTCCGTCCTATTAGATTTCTTTAAAAGCCCTGCAATAACAACTACTGATAAAGGAAGCCCTCTGCAATTTCTTGCAATGTCCTTTCCAATGTTCTCCAGTTCTACAGGGCAATCTAATTCTTTGCCAAACACAATTTGACAAAGCAGATTCCAACTGTTATCCTCATCAAGAAAATTCATTTCATAGACATGAGAACCACTTAAATCGGAAGCCAAATTTGACAGCCTAGTGGTGATCATAATTCTACTTCCATTATTGTTATCCGGGAAAAATGACTTAACTCTATCCCAGGGCTCAGCACTCCATATGTCATCCATTACAATCAAATACCTCCTACCCCATAACTTTTTATGTACTCTTTCGCCTAATTCATATTCACTGACCTCACTCCTTTTGTTTTCCAGAGAAAGAACTTCCGAAAGAATTTCTAGCACATTATATTGTTGAGAAATTGTAACCCAAACAAGAATGTCGAAGTGTTGAGCTATAAGTGGATTTTGGTAAATATTTCGAGCAAGAGTAGTCTTACCGATTCCACCCATTCCAACAATAGGGATGATCTGGAGACCACATTGTTGTCCAGTGAGCTCATCCAAGACGCCAGTTAACAAGGAGTCATCAAAATCCACCATGGCGCTGTTCTGCCACGCCGAAGCAGGCCTTCCTGATGCAGGAGAGAATGAAGGATATGCATGGAGCTGACCATAATTCACAGCCTCATTCTTGATCAAATCCATGCCCTGAATCACTCTCTCTAGACCTTGACTCAAGTCAACGGCTCTGATGTTTGATGGAGCATGAATTTGATCGACTATGTGGGATTCTATTACATCTTCTGCTGCATAAGCCGCAGTGGCGATGCGGCTCTCCAAGTCGTCGTCGTCGTAGTCTTCGCCGGAATGACTTTCAAGAAAATCGAGGAAGAAAGTGAGGTTTAGTGTGAGAGAGTCCACCTGAGATTGGTCGAGAGAAATGGGAGGGCGAGGATGTTTCTTGATCTGATTTAAGGTGTGCTTTAAAGAAAGCAGAGCTGCATAAGATGCCATTTCTCACTTTTTTTTTTCTGTCTAAAATTGCAGAAATGTGAATGGAAGCCGTATAAAATATAGATGTTTCTTCCATCAAGAGAAGTTTCCTCATCGTACCGGGTGAGCACTATTCGGTTTTAACCGAAAAACCGAACCGAACCAAACCGAAATAAGAATTTGATTCGGTTAATTTGGTATTCGGTTCGGTTTTGGTTTTAAATATTTAATATTTTGGTTTTCGGTTTCGGTTTCGGTTTTTAAGATAAAAAAACCGAAAAACCGAAAACCGAACTGAATTTAAATATATATATATATATATATATATAATCATATATGTATAATACTATTACTAAATATTATATTACATAAATATAATTACATTACATATAGATAAAAAAAATCGTAACCCTCAAATCTGTAAGTTACCACTTCCAAATTCCCTCCCTCACTCTCACGGTCACGACGCCTCACTTCCAGAAATTCCCTCCCTTACCCTCACGCCGCTCACCCCATTCTCATCCGTCGCCGTCCACCTAAGCTCACGGCAGGCGGCCACCAAGTCACCACTTCTCCTCTCCCTGTTTTCGCACATACAATTTTGACTAGTGATATTTCGGTTAATATGGTTTTGAACCGAAACCGAACCGAAAATTTTGGTTTCGGTTTTTTCGGTTTTTAATGTATATGGTTCGGTTTTGGTTTCTAATAATAATAAATTCGGTTAGGTCGGTTTTGGTGATTTGGTTCGGTTCAGTTACCGAACCGAACCATGCTCACCCCTACTATCAACCTGGTATGGCTTTCTCATCAAATTCAGAGATAAGGCCTCTCTTAGACATTTTATCGAACACTATCAATGCATGTACTTTGAAGGTTTTCTTCTAAGATTTTGTAAATTGAATTAGCAGGAAAATCACACTAAGCATGACACTCTACAAAATATGGCCGACAGAAGCTTCAGATGGATCTTAGCTTGAGTGCAGATGGAAGATCTTGTAAGCTCAAGAGAGCGGTCAATCCGTTTTTAAGTATTATTCGTTTCAGTGTAGTTATCCGGCCAAATTAATGTGATTATCCATCTTATCACAATAGTGAAAAACAGATATGACTATAATCATTTATGCATCGAATTAATAAAACTTATTATTTTTTTATTACTTAGTTAAACTACATTTTAGAATATGCTTAATTTTAAGGTGAGAGAAAATATAAATTATATATTTAACTTGTAAAGGTTTAATATTTATATATATATATATATATATATATATATATATACATAACTTTTAAGATATTATATGTAATAAACTATTTTTATAAACTTCACAATTTTAAAATAACATAAATAATGTATTTTTTTGTTTTAAAATTATTTTACATTTTTTAGACATCTCAATATTATTTTCACACAAAAATAATAATTTTTATTATCAAAAGTTAATAAAATATTTATTTTATTTAATTTTCACATTAAATTGTATTTTTTTAATATGTGCTATTTATCATATGAAAGTTATTTGTAGATGGATGAATTTTTTTTTTTTTAAATTGCATCCTAGAATTTTTAATATTCTTATTCCAAACATATATCCCGCCCCGCACTCACACTCCGTACCATGCGAAATAACGTGGCACATTAATTCTAAGGCTGTTTTTTTTTTTTTTTTTATCAGCAAACTGAAATTTCCATTCCATTCAAATGAAAGAGTATGAGGCATACCCTTTACATATTACATCCCACAGTTCATACACATTTACTAAACTCCCAACTTAATTTTCCAGTAAGCAAACACAATTACAGCCCGCACAATTACCAACTTAATCTCCTGGGTCATTCATCAAAACACAATTACAGCACACACTACGTACACATCTGCAGGTTTTCAATTTAGCTTTCCAGTAGACAGCTGAATCTCCTAGACCACTCCTCAATGCATAATTTCTCTATCTTAGTAAATCCAACACGAAGCCAACTCCACACTCTATTTTTCATTTCCGATATTATTTTCCTCTTCCGATGTTCGTGAATTTTTTAAAATCATGTTGTTTCTTGCTTTCCACAAAAGCCAAATTACACATTCTCATACGCAGCTGAGTACCATCTTCACTTCGTGTCCGTCATAGAGTGAACAAAAATGCATGAGATTAGTTGAAGGTTTCGACCCAAAAGCAGCCTTGACCCCCCAACCACTCACAACATTTCATCCACACAATGTATGAAAATCTACACTCAAAAAATGTGTGTCTTACCGTTTCCTCTACCATTCCACAAAGAGCGCACTTCAAGTCAGAATCGATAGGGACTATATTTCTTTTCTGAAGCTCTGAAATGGTTGGAAACCTCTCCCAGATTGTCCTCCATGCGTGCACCTTGACTTTGGTTGGAATCCATTTGTTCCATATGATTTTGAATTCCTCCTTTTCCACTCCTACCTCCGCTTGTGTCCTCCACATGTCCTCGTTTTATATAATCCACTCGCTTCCAAAGACCACCGCTACATGTCCTCCTCGCCTCTCCTCAATGGATACCTGTTAACAATATTTAACAACTCGTTAAGAGCAACTTTCTCTCTCTCAAACAACTCCCTCCTCCATTTCCACTCCCAATGCCATTCCTCTCCCCTCCACTCACCCATATCCCGAATCTTAACATTCTTGTCACTTGCTAGGTGGAATAATCTAGGGAATACGAAATTAAGTGACATCTCCCCAGTCCACTCATCCGTCCATAACCACGTTTTCTTCCCCTCCCCCACTATTTTTTCTAAATTATTCGAGAATCATTCATCTCCCCCTATTCCTACGGCTTTTAAGATCTCACCCTTCCACCCACTCGGCGTAGACTCTCTCCTAGACACCAAGGGACCTAACCCCTTTCCCCAAGACCATCCCCACCTCGATTCAATTACTCTAGCCCACAGCCTCTCTCTCTCGTTATAAAATCTCCAAATCTATTTCCCCAATAGCGCTTTGTTGAAACACTCTATATCCTTGACCCTTAGCCCTTCATACAGTTTAGGCTTACAAATAATTGACCATTTAATCCAAGATTTTTTCTTCTCGCTCTCCGTAAGGGGGGGCCCCAAGCCCCCCCCCCACCTCGAGTCAAGTTAGGTAGCGGGCAGCAACTCAAACACGTGTAGGAAGAAGAAAAAAAAAA
>JAPKLY010000358.1:176270-191632 GCA_026898435.1 Prunella vulgaris | reverse complement strand
TAATCAATATTTTTTTTTATCGCTAAACCCTGCCCCCCCCCCCCCCCCCCACACAAAAAGTTTCTTTGAAGTTTAATGATCTCACCAATCACTTTTTTAGGCATACAAAAAGTAGACAGGTATCGAAGAGAGTACATCATTTACCAAAGTAAGTCTACCTCCAATAGATAACTTCAACCCCTCCCATTTCCTCAAGCGGTTCCTTATTTTCTGAGTAACATACCTCCAGTCCAAAACGTTTCTGTGGGAACATCCCACTTTCACCCCTAGATACTTGAATGGCATCGGTTCTGTAGAGCATCCAAATACTTCCGCCATGTCAACCAGCATACTTTCCTCCACATTAACACCGTACAGACATGATTTTTCTCTGTTAATCTTTAACCCTGAGGCCCACTCGATAAGCTCGATGAACTCTTTCAAGAACCATACATTCTCCATTTTAGCTGTCCCAAGAAAGATAGTGTCGTCCGCGAATTTAAAGTGAGACACTTCAATATTATTTTTGCCCACCTGGACAGGCTCGAATAGCTGCTTTTCAATTGCATTTTCCATCAAAATTTACAACCCTTCTGCAGCCAATAAGAAGAGAAAATGAGACAATGGGTCTCCCTGTCTCAATCCCCGTTCTAAGTTAAATGAGTCTGTCGGACTACCATTCACAAGTACAGAAGCTGAGGCAGATCTAATGCAGCCCATGATCCATGAGATCCACCTTTGGTCAAAGTTGAAGCTTCTCATGATAGCTTCCAAAAAGTCCCAGTCCACGGAGTCATACACCTTGGCGAAGTCGATCTTGAACAGTATGCTATGTTTCCTTCTCCTCCTAGCATCTTCAATTGCCTCGTTCAAGATAATGACAGAGTCGAGAATTTACCTTCCCTCCACAAAGGCAGATTGCTGGTCGGAAATAATAGATACCATCACCTTACTTAATCTCTTTGAGAGGATTTTATACATGCCTCCCACAAGTGATATCGGCCTGAAATCGAGTAAGTCAGTCGACTCCTCCTTCTTTTTGATAAGAACTATGAAAGAAGAATTAAGCCCTTTCACCAGGACCCCATTTGTGTGAAATTCCTCCAAAAACTTCATGAAGTCGTCCTTGTACACATCCCAAAACTTCTTGAGAAAAGCGAAGTTGAATCCGTCGGGTCCAGGGCTCTTGGACCCATCACAACAATTAAGGGCAGCCAACACTTCTTCCTCGGAGAAAGGCGCTGTAAGCATGATGTTTTCTTCGTCTGTGATTTTCTTCTTTGAGAATCCTGCATCGAACGTGGGCCTATTTATATCCTCCTTCTTGAAATGCTGTCGAAAGTGTTCAAAAATTCCTTGTTTCACCTCTGATACTTCTTCTCTCCATACTCCATCAATATTCAGGCCAACGATCTCATTTCTTTTTTGTCTCCTATTGATCAGCTTGTGAAAGAACCCAGTATTAGCATCACATTCTCTAAGCCATTTGAATCTCGCCTTTTGCCGCACCAAACTCTCCTTGCATTTGATATCAAAGAGCAATCTTGCCTTTTGCTCGTTTCTATTTATAATCTCTTATTCGGTTAATCCAAATGCATCATCAATAATATCTAGCTTGAAGATCTCCTCTTTCCTAGTTTCAATTCTCTTATCGAACATCCCAAAAGTCTCCTTATTCCACACCTTCAGGTCTTGTTTAAGCTTCTTGAACTTCTCATTTAGAATGTAACCCCCAACCTCTGATCTCCTTCTCTTTCCAATTATCCTCAACAAACTTTCTAAACCCGTGATGTTTTATCCAAGCGTCCACAAACCTGAACGTTTTGGGCCCCCAATCGACTCCCTGTTCTTCAATTCTAATAGGACAATTATCTGATAAGGATCTTCTCATCCTTTTCTGGATAGTATTTGGCCACTTCGATAGCCAAGCATTGCTCACAAGAATTCAGTCCAGCCTACTTTTACACGTACCATCTGTTTTATACCATGTATAAACTCTGCCATGTAATGGTAGATCGATTAAATTAGATTCCTGCAAAATTTATCAAAACTCCGTATATCATGTCTGTTAGAAGTTTCTCCCCTTCCTGCTCTTTCCGACTCTCTTCTGACGGAGTTGAAGTCTCCTGCGATACATAAACAACAACTTTGATTATGAGAGATCACCATTTTCAGACGTTCCCAAAGCTCTAATCTCTCGTTCAAGGGACATGGGGCGTACACGTTAACAATGCAGCACAAGCATCTTTCAGTACCCTAATACCCATTCACTACCACCGCCCCACTCATATGCCAACAACTACTTACTGCGAAAACATCAAAATTCCAAATGGAAATAATCCCCCCTGATCTTCCCACTGACTCTCTATAGCACCATCCAAAATTACCTCCCCCCATATTGCTCTGCACAAAAATTCATCTACTGATTCTTTTTTTAGACTCCTGAATACAACAAAAACGAGTACCTTGTTTTTTTATGATCTCCCTGATATCTCGCACTTTCGCTCTGCTTCCCAGCCCACGGATATTATATGTTAGAAGCTTCATTGGTTTAAGTTTTTCTTGATCTCCTTCCCTTCATTGTATCCCTTCCCTTTTTCCGCATAAACCTCTTTGCCCCCCTTAAGAGACCTTCTTTAATAATCATAACTCCCAAATTTCCCCCCAACTCGATTACTCTCGGTGGAACCGCGATCTCGACCCTATTGTCATTAATATTTTTGCTTGTTGCCTTTATCTTCCAGTATTTTCCTTGTTTCTTCTCCCCTTTGCTTGCTCCGATCTCATCATTCGGTGATTCCAAATCCGCCAAAAACTCCTTCAATTGCCTTAACTCTTGTTTCGACATAACCGATTTATTCTTTCTTCCTCTCCTTCCGTTTTGATGAGAATAATGCCGATCATGACCCAGTGAATCAGTACCCATCGATGGGTTTTCCTCTATTTCCAATAGCATGATCCGATTGATAACTTGGGCATCAGAACTGGGGATATCTCTAGCCGACTTATCTGCTTTAGGGATATGGACTGCCTTTTGGTTCTTCTATCTTTGGATAAAACTGAAAATACCCACTTTGGTATTTTGGGCTACGACTAGGTCACTTTCTTGATCCTGTTGCAAAGACTTGTGTGACCCACTACTGATTTTGGGCTGTGGGGATATTTTATAAGAGGGCCCTGACCCAAAATGCGGCTTTAATTGAATTGGCCCACCTGGGGATGGTGAACCTAGCCCACTCGGCGTACATTCCTTATTGATGGGGTCCACCATAACATTAGCACTTCTCATATGCACGTCACTATCCATGCAATTTGAATTTTTCAATCCTCCCTATGCGACATAATATCATTAACCGTTATTAAATCTGACTCGCTCTCGATATTCTTGGAATTCCATACGGATTGGAAACGGCTAGTCCCCAAAACTTCATCGTCTTCCCAGACCCGCCTATCACCGGATTCCTCACCTACATCATCACCCTGTTCCACAACATCTGCCAAGATCGAATCGGCTAATGAAGGAGAACAATTCTCATATTCGTCGTCGCTTGATGAGCCGGGACAATCACCGTTAACGTTCCTCCAATTTTGAGAAAACATAGTGTGGGAAGATACTTCCTCCCTCACTTTAACATTGAAAACTCGTCCATCAATACTTACCGGGAAAACTTTGTTCAAGTCATTGAGAAAAGATGTAGAAATTAAAACTCTTGCTACATCCAACCTTGTTTTAGATTCCGTCATTGGATCTAAATTAATAAAACAGCCCACCTTCGGACTTGCAATCTGAAAAAATCTCTTGTTCCACGCATGCATGCAGTGGAACTCCCGACCAATGAGTCCAAACTTTACGTTTATGACAAACGTCAAATTCTTGCCATGGTCTAATCCAGTCAAACTAGTACCTCCACCACTCGTCCAACTCTACTGCTACCTCCTCCATGGTCGAATTTCCCAAGTTTTGTACTTATCAAAATAATATCTTCCCCCATAGACCTGAGTTTAAGCCAGATTCCGCACTCTGCCTGAATCTCAAACGAGAAATCCTTCTTAAGAATGCCTACCCAGCACTTCGACAGCCACGACCTGTCCTCCTCTCTTGACTTAAATTGCAAAGGTTTCTCTGGTTCAATAGCCTTAACACCTTGTTCGCTTTCGTTGCTTCCATCCTTATTCAAGATTGCGTCCTTGTATGTCTTTCTTGGGGTGATCGCTCCGTTTCTGCCATTTAAAACAATGTTAACATGTCCTGTATCTAACTTGTCCTGCCCCCTACCCCTATTTCCTAACTGCATTCTGGAAAATTTAGGAGGAAACACTTGCAGTTTATAGCTACCAATCCAAACGTTGTTCAAAGCCCTCAGAGTCGTTTCGACATGACGAATTTTCTTGCTCCAAAAATGTACAAACCCAAACCGTTTTCCTGTTTCGTCTCATTTTTTCGGGCAGAAGATGTCTACCACATCTTCGATTTCTCCAAATTTCTCCTTCAGACATGAGATATCGCAATCTTCCGGAAAGTTTCCAAGGAAGAAAGAGGCTATCGTCGAGATTAGATCTTCCCCTAGTGTTAGATGTACTCTCCTTTTCCACCTGAATCCCTCTTCTCTAACTCTTCGCACCTTCACTCGAGGGAAATATCTGCCTCACCGGATTGCACTCGTGTAGGGTTACCCTATTGTCTACCCAACCCCTTACCCTCTCACGCTCTCTAAAATTTCTCTCTCTACCCATCATAAATAAATGAATATTTCCTTAATTCTAAGGCTGCTTTTGATAGGTGAGAATAAGAATAAGATGAGATAAGAGGGTTTTTATACTTTAAATCAATTATTTGATAGATAGTAGAAAAACTCTTCAATTCGTTACTGTTTATAGGTCGAAAGTTCTAATACACATTTTTATCTTCATTTCTATTGTTACCATCGTAGTAGATATCTCATCATGGAGGTGATATTAGAAATAAATTGTTAATAGTAGTTGGGATAAGAAATTGAGAGAATTATTTTTACTCAAATATTAACACATATATTTCCTACCAAACACCAATAAAAAAATTAGATCATTAAAAATAAATATTAAATTACACCTACTACATCCTACCAAACAAAAATACAAAAATAATCCACTTTTAAGAATTTACTATAAAAAAATAAAATTTAATACAAATATCTCACGTAATATTTGAAATCTCACCATTATATACTAATTTTCTACACACTATCAAACGAAGCCTAAGTGGTGTAATTTTGATGCGAAGGAGGAAAGAAATTCTGGAATCAGCTCCTAAAATAAAATAAAATTTCAAAAAATCTGTAAATAATTACTTTTGAAAGGCACGTAACACTATATACTCCCTCCGTCCCAAAAAAGATATTGCATACTTTTTATTTTGGTTTGTCTCACAAAAAAATTTGCATGCCTAAAAGTGAAAATTTTTTATTAAACTCTACTCTCACAACACATATAATATTTATAAAAAAAAATATATACATATATAGGATTAGTTTGCAAAAACCACCTTAATTTAATAATTTCCTTCAATCACCAAAATGCGGTGGTGGAATGGACACAGACCTCCAAAATCACAGCTCACAGTGAGAGTGGGCCCAAACTTTCTAGACCCAATCCACTCACCAGCAGGCCGCGGGCATGACGGGTTTAACGGATCAATTCACGGACGTTTTTTGATTAAAAAAAAAAGGAAATTAATTAATGCAAATTATTTGAAAATGAAGTAATTATGAGATGGCGATAATTTATACAAATATATAATAAATTATGAAAAAAATTTATATGTACTCAAATTCAAAATAAATTAAATTTTATATTTGGACACTAACACAATTATTTATGCTTATTATCACTTTTATACCTATATATTATAACTATTAAAAAATTAAATATATTTTTATATGAATATATATGAAGAACATTGATAATAATTATATATAATAGTATTAATGTATTATGAATCAATGAATTCGAATTCATAAAAGATCTATTCATAAATTTTCTTATGAATAAAAGATCTTAATCTCTCTTAATATCTTTTATTCTTCTCAAATATTTAGTGAAATAATAATGTGCGAAACTATTATATCGTTAAATCAAATATTGCTTCGTCTTTGTTTAAATCTATTGTAGTAAAAATTGGGAGTATTGTTTATATTTGAGCCACTTTTTTTTCTCTTGAAGCGTCTTAATCGAACAAAAGATTAGATTTAATGATAATTGTGCCTATATAATTTAGATTTATTATTTATTGAAATTAATATATAAAAATTTAAGAACAACATTAAGTATTCTTATGGCAGGAGAACAATAATAATTATGAATATACGATATAATATTAGAAATTTTTATTTCAAACTTTTAAAGGTGTGTAAAATTAATTTATTTTATATAATATTTTAGAGATTTTTTTTTAATTTAAAAAATCCCCACCGGATTGGGCCTTAAAGCCGAACTACCCAAAACCCTAATAAGGGGTCTTATAAACGCAGCGCTCTTGCAGCGAGACGACATCCAATTTTCTTTTGCGGAGGCGGCGCCAAAATGCAGATCTTCGTCAAAACCCTCACCGGAAAAACCATCACGCTCGAGGTCGAATCGAGCGACACCATCGATAATGTGAAGGCCAAGATCCAGGACAAGGAGGGTATATATTCTTCATTTGTTTTTTCGTTTTAATTTTATCCTCTCTTTTTTTTTTGGTTTTGCTTTATAATTGGAAGAGATGATTTAGCCTTCTTCTGAATGTTGTGTGATTTTTTTTTTTTCTGTAATTTTGTTAAGGCATCCCTCCGGATCAGCAGCGTTTGATTTTCGCTGGAAAGCAACTTGAAGATGGCCGAACTCTGGCTGATTATAACATCCAGAAAGGTATTTGATCATTTTCTTTAGTTAGATTGCTCTCTGTTTTTAATTTTCCATATTTTGTTGGCTCATGGGAATGAATATGTAGAATCGACGCTGCATTTGGTTCTGAGGCTCAGGGGTGGAATCATTGAGCCTTCCCTCATGGCATTGGCTAGAAAGTACAATCAAGATAAGACGATTTGCCGCAAGTAAGTTCCCTTATTGAGCTTATTACTGGATTTTTCATTTCGTTTGATTATCATATGCCTTGGGTTTCTTGAAAGATCTTTTGTTACTTTTACATGTATTCTTTAGCGTGCTTAGAGATTTTATGTTTGTCTTTTGGTGGAATAAAAAGTTAGAGATGACGTGAGTAGGATTAATAGGATTCAAAATCCTTGTAAAGTCCAAAGTCTGTAAACATATTACTTTTTAATGGTAGATATCCACTCGATTGTATTAATTGATTGTCAGAATAAATTTAGGGGTCTTTTGGTATAATTGTAAGAAATGGAAAGAGTATGGGACGAAAGTCATTAGTTCTCAAATAGCTGAACTATGATAGATTTTTTAGGCTTTGAGAATCAGATTCATAGTAGAGTCATTTGATTATCATTATTCTCCTTAAAAATAGTCAACCAAACACCCCTTTAGTATTTCTCCTTTTGGATATTGTTAATGTGTCTGAAAGATATTTGAAAGTTATCGTTAACTAGAATTTGGGAATTCTTGCATGAACTCTCTACTGTCTGCAAATGAATAATTTAGATGTGAAATTATCATTATCAAAATGGATGCAATTTTAGAGTTTGGTTCAAAGTTAACTGGTGACAATGATGCTAATATATGTGTTTGTGCTGTAGATGCTATGCTCGTCTGCATCCCCGTGCTGTCAACTGCCGCAAGAAGAAGTGTGGACACAGCAACCAGGTCTGTACTACAATGTATTTGTTATAGATGTTTCCAGCTTCCTCATTACTTTTAGCCAAAATTGATCAATAATGTACATACTTTTTTATACTTGTTTTGTGCAGTTGAGGCCAAAGAAGAAGATCAAGTAGACTGTTGGTTGGATCGTATGTTTTTGCCTCTCTTTTTCCTCTACACAAGTTATATCCATCAAAACTCTGTAGTGGTGTTGTTTTACTGATAGACTTGAACAATTGAAGGTCTGTCTGCCCCTTCATTGATTTGCAACTTCATATTGTTGAATTGAATTTTGCTTTTCATATCCACTTATTGTCATTGCCAATTAAGATCTAGTTCCTCTTTAGTTAATGTCATGTCATTTTTATATTATTTTTTTCAACTTTCAATGTTTTTTGTGGTATTGTGGTCTGAAAGATACTGCCTTTTCAAGATTTGGATGTATTCTTGCCTATGCTGCCTTGGTATTTTTTGTTTCAACTGTTATTTTCAGCATTTGGGTGTTTTGTGATCTTTGCTCTGTTAATTTTGATTTTGGCTATAGTTCCATTATTGGTGCCGTATCCTATTGCATTATTCTTGCTGCTAGTTTTTGCTTTATTGTTAGTCTTGTTTGGATGCATTTAGATTTTCATTGACAAGTCAGTTCAGTATTTTGGGTTAAAATAGTATAAATATTTTACCTTAAAATCATTTTTTTCACATTTAATTGTAATTTCATAATTTGTATATTATTACTCCTTCCGTCCCAATATTTTCTTCATACGTGGAGTTTTACGCATATTAAGAAAAAGTGAAGTATGTGAGTGTGAAGTTAAATAATAAAATATAAAAAAATGTACTTTATTGACTTTTGTGAGTGTGAGTTGTTTTTTTTTTTTTGTGTGAAGAAAGAGTTGGGACGTTCATATAAGGAAAGTGTGAAGTTTATCTTGGGACAGAGGGAGTTTTGTTAAATTTCATATAAGTTTTTGAAATTTGATTTTTGTTAAATTTATTATTAATTATTTTTATTTAAAATTTCAAATTTGGTATATTCCAACAGATGTAATGGAATTGGGAATTAAAAAGTGAGAACAAGTAGCTGAAAGTAAAATGAGATAATAATATTGAAGTTTAACGTGGGATGGAGGAGGAACTTTTGGTAATTAATATAGTAGTATTATATTAATTTAAATAGAAGAATTTAATATTAAGACTCAAATTTTTAGGTAAGTCTCGATTTAAGATTTTAATTTTGAAGGGTCTCAAATTAAAATTTACATTTTACTCCCTCCGTATTTTTATAAGTTGCTCGTTGCTTTTGGGCACACAAATTAAGGTAAAAGTGAAAAAGTATAAGTGATGTGATGAAAAAAGTGAAAAAGTATAAGTGATGTGATAGAAAAAGTGAAAAAGTATGAGTGATGTGATGGAGAAAAGTGAAAAAGTAATTAAAATAGTGTAAAAAATATTGAAAATAATAATAAATAAGTGAATAGTAGTTTTCAAAAAAGGTAAAAAAACAATGAGCAACTTATAGAAAGACGGATGAAAATGGCAACATGAGCAACTTATAGAAAGACGGAGGGAGTAATATTTTTTTCTCAATTTAAGATCTAATTTTATTATCTTTGTCTCAATTCAAGACTCGATCTATTTATCTTTATTTTATAAAAGCTTCACTGACATAATAATTTTTTGTATTTAATTAATTTTTTAAGTATAATATATCAAGCATAATTTTTTTTGTATTTAATTAACTTTTAGTTATAATATATCAAACTAAAAATAAATAAATAAAATTTTATGCAAGTATTAAACATGCATTAAAATATATTTTTTTCTTGTTGAACGATGAATTGAAAAAATTAATTACGTTTTATATGAATATTAAATAAAATTATATATTTTTTATTTTTTATTTTAAATTTTAATTCGAAATAAAATATTGTTATGCTTTAATTTTTTTATAAAAATTAAATTAAAATAAAGATAAATGGATCGGACTTTGAATTGAGACAAAGATAATAAAATTAGATCTTAAATTGAAAAAAAATTAAAATATAGATATTAATTTGAGACACTTCAAAGTTAAAGTCTTATATTGAGACTTACGTTAAAATTTGGGCCCTAATATGAAATTCTTCCTAATTTAAATACAAAATGATGATAATTTGTATTATCAAATTAAAATACGGTGATCTGAATTAGATTGCAATTTTGATATGACGGATCATGAAGATGTTTTGAACGTGATTTGAAGGGTAATCTTTTGTTCATGGATTTGAATCTTCAATCTAATGGGCAATCCATTATGCCTGGCTCTTTGTATCCTAATAAATACTGTGAGTATTTGTGGATTTAATGTGGAAAATGACTAAAATAAACAAGTGTTCAAGATATTTAATATCCAATAAAGAACTGTAAATAAAGAATGAGGAGTGTTTGAGAAAGATATAAATGCAAGAAGTAAATGTAAGTGTGATTTTTAATTTGGCCATTTGAGGTTTCAAGTATAGTGAATGAAATTATACTTAGGATTTGGTTAAAAGTTTGTCTTATATAGCAGGAAATGGACCTTTTTTTTTTTAAATGTGATTTGAATTTGTTTTTATTAAAGTATAGAGAATTTAAAGTGTTTTTTTATTTTTAAACACATACGTGACTAGGAATCATGACTTTATAAGCCAAACACGATTTCTAATCATGTCTGACATTTTTTCGGCACGTCTAACACACCTCTGATGCTGGCAAAGTGGGGTCCATCCTAGTGCATCTAGGCCCTATAAATTTTGAACTCTATTCATGTCTGTAGTCTTGAGAATTGTGCCCATGCACTGCCTTTGCCAGGATTCCCTCTAAAAATTGAGCTGGTATGTCGGTTGTTGACTAGGGTTTATGCGTTTAAATTATTGGACTGTTACTGTTATAGGCAAGTACTCCCTCAATCCCGAAAGAACTTGCAAGGCAAAAAATGGAAACCCTTTTATAAATTCACATTACACTCAATTCAACTAACTTCTTTACTTTTTATATAAAATTTTACCAAATTAACCCTCAAAACACTACTTTTTTTACTTTATTCATTTTTTTCCTTAATTTGTGTGCCCTCCACCCCTTGCAAGTTGCTCCGGGACGGAGGGAGTATGTTTTTACATTATATAACTAATTGAATCTTGAGCTTATTTACTAAGAATTATTCTTTTATTACTGTGCTCTCAATAATATGAATGCTATTTATTTATTGCATATGTTCAAATAAAATAGTACACTATAGATAATGTTGTATTACTAGATCACAATAGATCATATTATCAATTCCTTGTAAATAAGTATAATATTCCTAATCTAGATGAGACTGGACAAGTCATTGCTCCACAATTGATGTGTAAGTCTCAAATTGACTTATTTTGACTAAAAAATTACACTAGTGCATGATGATGTGCTAAAGAAGACCTAGAGGTAATTCTTTCGTACTGACTGAAGGAATGAAGAATTAGACCTCAGTGGTAGTTGATTTCTAAACCTTTGTCCTTTAAATAGAATTGTATATGATCATTTTGTGTTGTCTTGATCTATTATGTGGATAGAGAATCATGGAGACTCAATACTTTACATTTTGGGTAGCATTGTTGAGAACATGGTAATTGCTAAGAATTAATAAACAGAATGTGTGTTTGAAGAGTCTTGCATGACCAGTCCCATTGGTAGGCTCTAAAAGTTTTATCCTATAGAATCGTGCCCGTGGATTAAGTTCCGGTATTATACTAAAGTTGAGTTGTCCTTATTCCAAGGAAAAAAATGTTTATTAATTAAAGAATTCAGTAGCTTGATTAATTAATGAACAATAGAATCTTAAACATGGAAAATAATGACTGGAAGCCATATAATTGCAATATGAGTTAAGATAGATAGTGCAGTATTATTTCTATAGTGGAGTGGATTAATATTAATGGTTTGAATGATATTGTGGCTCAATATTATAATTCAGAGCACATTGAAAAGTCTCAATCTTAATTATTCTAAAGATCCCTCAAGTGACCTAAAATAAGTCAATTAACAAATAAAGTGGTTAAAATAAAAGAAATAATTGTTGTCCAATTTACTGAATTTTCAAAAATTTTAAGATTACAATAAGATGAGAGATTTTATTGAAGTAAATAAACAAGATTATCTTATAAAATTAAGATCTCATGGCTTATTATTCTGAAAAGGAAATTTTTTGAACATTATCATGTGGATAAGAGTAGGATTTTGGTGGAAAGTTATTTATGAAAATTTGGATGTATATGGTATATTCAAGATGATTACTTCTGTAGAAATTTTTGGAATATATGTGATGTATTCTTAATGAATTCTTGGAGAAGGGATAATGACAATATTCATAGGCATAATCTTAGTCATATATGCATCAGATGCATCGTATAACTCAAGTGTATTTTTTAAAAGTTCTATTATTTATTATATTAAAAAGTCATACGTATTATTACTGAAAAGTGAATTTTAAAAAAATATGTTTTTCAATAATAACATGTGTGACTTTTCAATAGTATTTTGTGTAACTTTCTAAAAATACAATTGAGTTGCATGGTGCACAAAAGACTTACTCGTACGAATAATATCCTAAAAGTTCAGCCACTACGATACTTATAAATAAAATAAATTCACAAGGAAAATATAGAAGAATTTTCGAGATTCTTGATACTATGGACTACAAATATTTTTATCTTTCTTGAGTGTTGAGTTATTCATGAGACCTCCCACCGGATATACAGGCAAGGACTTCGTGAATATTTGAGAAGACGTTTAGATTGATCGGGTGATCACGTACCAAGTTCTAAACGGTTGTCACTCCAAAGATATGATTAACTAAACCGTTAGTTCCACATGTTTAGGATTTTTAAGTGAATTCATTTTTAAAGTACACCCCGAATTCTCCAACCGTTGCCTCTTTTTATACTCCCCAACACACACTTCGAATTCACACCTCAAAATTATTTCAACTCCAACCCACACATCAACTTGAAATTGTGCAATCAACCGAATTGTCATATCAATGCAATTTTAATTTAGTCGAAAAAAGTGTGAAACCACGCCGTGAACACCCCTAGCAACAACAAAATTTTATTTAAATCACAATTTTTAACTACTCTTTCAAAAATATTTTCACCCTTAATTTTAGTCCGATTAAAAATTTGAAAAGATGAAAATTTATAGAAGATCTTCTTATTAGGAATTGAGTTGACTAATACTTATATCCAATCTTATACATTTAGAGAGTTTAGTTTAGTTGAGTTGAGTTGGGTGATACTTATACCCGTTCAATGGGGCCCAACTAATATAAATAATAATTTTTGAGAAAGTCAATATATTACATTATCAAGGATTCATTGTATCATTTTGAAATACTACCTCCGTCCCAGGGGTATTTGCACCCTAGGATGGCACACGATTTAAGGAAAATATATTTTTTAAATAAAGTAGTGGTGTATGGGTAAGTATGTGGAAAATTTTGTGAGTGTGCACGCAAATCGATGTTTCCCTTTTAAGTAGTGTGCAAATTAATTTGGGACAACCCAAAATAAAAAGTGTGCAAATTGGTTTGGGACGGAGGGAGTACATCATTTTCAGTATATGTCACTAAATAATCTTCAAAAGTTCTTCACTTAAACAATTTCTAGTGAATTTTGATGATCTTCATTGTCGAAAGAGCTCTTTCTACTGCGGGTATGGCTGTGGCAACTCGGAAGATCAATGTTAGCTTAATTAACAGATAAACCAATAGAAAAACAACATGTGTTTCTTATAGTCCATGGTGAATAAGAGAAACCTTTATTGGAGAAAATGATTTTTTTTAATAGTATCGCTCTAATCCTTAAAATAAAATAATATTAAAATTAAACCAACCACTATTCAAGAAACCACTGTAATAAAAATCTTTATGACAAACTAAATAAATTATAATATCTAAATTTTACTGTAACATGATTTACTATTAAATCAATAAAATAAATTCATAACAATTGATAATTTTAGAGAATCAACATAAAAGTTAATTGTGAGTTTAGTATAATACAGTACCTTAAATCCTTAATATTCTTAAAAATTGATATTTTCTAATTCAATTGCAACTTGATTATATGTGAATTAAATAAACCACAAATTCTTAATAAGACAAATACAATTAATATTAAACAAATAAAAAGAAATTAAAAGATATAAATATATTCTAGGTAAATAATTAATTAGTTAATTACATATATTATTTAGGATGTTTCTATGATCAAGAAAGCTCTGCCGCCCTTCCTGACATCTGAAGATCCTTTGAATATCATTGGATTTGATTCAACATACAATATTATTTTTAAATAATTGTACAATGCACTAAGGCGACTGCGCTGTGCATATTGCAATTGCACTGTATTGCTCTATTAATGAATTAAATTAACTAATACAAAAGGACCAAAATACCCTTTAATTTAAAATTTATTAAAAAAATTTAATTGTAAAATTAATCAAGTAAAATTTTAGTTTTTAATTAATAGACCTTTAAATATTAAACTATGAACTTTATCCTAGGGAGTTCATTTTGAATTCCTGAATCATTTGATTTTCATTCTTTTGCAATGGATTTATTCATTTCCTAGAATATAATTATGCAATTAATTTCACATCTATAAGAGACAAATTGTTTCGATAGAAAAGTTAGTCATATCTTTCTTCATCGTGAGGAAATTAACTTCATTCCAGTGATTAGCTTTTAGATTGTATTTTTAATTTTTGGAAGAGTTTATGAGAGCCATCAAGAGTAATACACACAAATAAAAAGGAGAAACCATATATCATAATCATATACTAACTGTGTTTCTTAATTACTACTGGTAGGATCGATATATAGAAAATAATTTTGGATATACGTCTCATATATTAAGAAATTAATGGCCAATGAAAATAATTTTGAATCTAAATTTTAATTCTGCAATAACTTTATGAAAATTCTGAACTTTTTTCCTGCTGCAAATTTGATTTAGGGTTTTAGACTATAGGAGATGAATGGAGTTCATCTTGTTCAACGAGAAAGAAAAATAGGGTTTTAGACTTAGACTCTCCCTAAATTGCTGTTATTTTGGAAAACAAAATTAATAACTAGTTAGAAATTTATTTAATATTTATTTGAAAAGAAACAAGAAAGAAAAGAAAAAAGTGGTTGAGATTTGATGGGGAAGAAACACGAATCATCCCAATTGTTTGTTTTTAAGCAATTAATAGAAGAAATGTATAATTATTAGACAAACATTTATATACAAATTTCTACGGGTTAAAGATCCGTAGAAATATTCATTTTTAAAAATTCGCGGGTCTAAACCGGGTCGGGTCGAATTTGAGTATTTTTTTCCAAAATTCGCGCAGCTTGTGATTTTCGCTCCAATGTATGTTACAGTTGGGGCAAATGCATGTTACTTTAAGGCAAAATGTGTGTTACAACCAGATTAAATGTTGTTTTCTACACATATTCATTTATTTTTGTAGAAGTAAATATTTTTCATGCAATGTAACACATGTATGTGTTACATTGTATGTGTAACACATATTTATTCTTAATAAAAATACAT
>JAPKLY010000358.1:157177-171270 GCA_026898435.1 Prunella vulgaris | reverse complement strand
CATGGGCTGGCCCGGTAGAAAATGTTAATTTTTTTTTACTTGAATTTCCGCTCAGGTCACCAATTAAACAAAATCAAAACACACACACACTTTTCACACACACACAAAACACGCAGCCACCAAACCCTAGGCTTAGAGAGAGTAGAGAGACTCAAGGACCAAGGTCACGCCTCCCGCCTCCCACACCGTCCCACGCCGGTGCCGGGCCTGACCCCCTCCGACGCCGGCGCTGCATCCGTCGCTGCTCCGCTCACTGCTGCGCCTGGGAGTCCGCTTGCTGCTGCCGTGCTGCGCCTGCTCCGCCCGTCGCTCTGCCCGTCGCTCCGCCTGCTGCTGCCGAGCTGCACTTGCTCCGACCGTCGCGCGCCTGCTGCTGTCGTGCTCCACCCGGTAAGTAATATGCCTCCGTCGGTAATAATATTGGGCATTTGAAATGGGCATTTGAAATAATATTTAGTTTCATTCCATTTATGTAATCTGATTGTAGATAAACAAACTTGCTGGTGAATTTAGTTTCATTCCATCTCAGTAGAGCAGTCTGAGTGTCTGACATTATGTTAGTGCAATATAAGGAAAAAGCTATGAACTACTTATTATAGCTTTCGTAAGAACCCATTGTCTTTAATCAAGTAAATTCATCATAAAAATTCAAAGCCTCTCCTTCTGGATAAATAGAAAATAGATTTCTGTTAGTAATTCATTGATGCATAAATCTTAATGTAGTAATTTTTTAACAGACGCGGAAGAAGTGGAGGAGATACCGTTGTTTATGGAAGATTCTAGTGTTGTTTCTTGAGGAGATGATTTATTGATGGTGACTTATTAGGTGGTTTATTTTATGAATTTGAATTTCGTAAGTTTGTTATGAAACTGTAATCCAAACTTATTAGATGGTTTATTGGTTGTGGATTTGATTTGTGAGATTTTTGTTGGTTGTAATATTGTGAATTGTGATGACATTAGACTATTGCTTTGTGTGACTATGATTTTCGTGTGCTTACTATCTTTCTTATCTTCTTTATTTAAAGGTGGACTAGTCTATAACATATGTAACATGATGGTTGGGTGTATTTTACACTAGTTTTGGGCATGTATTTAGGAATTTAATATTTTATTTTATTGTTATATAAAAAAAAAACGGGCCAATTTGGCCCGATGACCCGGCAGCCCGCCTAGGGCCAGGACGGGCCCAAGAAATCATGGCCCGGTGACAAACGGGCCCGGCCGGCCCGGCCCAGCAAATAGTAGTAGGCCCGGTGGGCTGGGCCGGCCCGGCCCGGCCAAATTGACAGCTCTACTGATATATAGTTAATCAGGTGTCTCCCGTTATTTTTAGGTTTGATGAGGGTACTTGTTCAATTCAGATTTCTTGTAATTTATTTTTTCTTTTTTTTTTATGCCACCTATAATATTGAATTTTTGCTTTTTATATAGAGTTTGTAATAATGTATTTCTAAATTTTTGTGTATGGTGCACTTTTTCAACAGTTTAAGATTATTTATGCTTAAAAATGTGGACTGATTATATAAGAAAGTGTAATCAACTCATATTTTTCAGTGTAATCAGCTCATATTTTTCAGTGTAAATAATGTCTACTGTCAAGTAATTACAGTACACAAGATCCATTCAAAACTTACTTTCATATTAAATTATTTGATAGTATTTAGTTGTTAGTACATATTTAATTTAATTCACTAAATATTTGGTGGTATTTAGTTGCTAACATTTTTTTAACCTAAATTTCATTAACGAATAAATATGTAGTTATTAATTACATGTACAGCTGACAAATAGGGTTGCACAATTCAGTTCAACCCATCAGACCATGTCATTTTCTGGGTCGAGCCTCCCAATTTTCAGATTGGGGTTACAAAAATAGAATACAACCTCCCTCAAATCTCAATACAATCCAATCCTACCGAGGTAGCAGGTTAATGGGTAAGTTCAATCCATTTCAATTTTTTTAAGGAATGATGAGAATAAAAAATTATACTATAAATACAATATAACACAACATAATTCCAATTCGCATATATATTTTATATCTTCTTAGTGTCGAACAACACTAATTAAAAATTTATATAATAAAATAAAATTTATAAGTTCAAATATAATTTCAAATAGAAATAAAGGTCATTACAATATCAAAATAGTTTAGAGCATGAGTAATTACGTGTCCACCGGTGGATACAAATTTATATGTGTATCCACCACCAATGTGCTAATGACACATAAGCAGAAGGTCCACTATTATTTTAATTGATTACTAAAATTTGCTTATGTGTCATAATTACGTTCGCAGTAAACCTATAATTTTGTGACCATCGTTGGACATGTGACCATCTTCAAGTTTAAATTCCTAATAGAATTGAAATAATTCATAATTTTAAGGTATAAGATTATAAGATTCATATAATGGATACACTTCAATATATCACATATAAAATTTATTTATGTAATGTGGTTTTAAGAAGATATGAGTTCTAGGTTTGTTTGTAAAATGTGTCATGCTATTCTAAAAGTTCACAATAAATTTTTGGTTGTGTGCAGTATTAGAAATAATTTCGATAAAATTATTTGTACTTATGTAAAAATCATACTAATTGCAAACTTTATTTATTATTTTATTACAAAATTATAAAAACTAAACTTGAACGAACAAACACAAAAAATCATGTAAATATAGAAAATAAGGCATTTCGTCACACTTTCTTTAAATTCATAACTTATTAAGGAAAACTAAAAAAGTAACAATATAGTGGCAAATGAAAGCCAGCTTGATCGAGTTTCATGCCACCTCATCCGTCGATTATAACAATACCAACTGGTAAGCTGCCCTTCATGCCACGTCATCAGTTGGTAGAGAGGATACCAACTAGATTTTCAGTCGTAAACCCCACTACTGACTAATTTTAAATTGTTAAACTTTACTTCTTCTTTTTTCCTATTTTGCCAAAATATTGTGTAAACACCCCTATTTATTCCTGGATTAGTTGATCCTTGGATTGAATATTAAGTTATAAAAAAAATGATCGTAGAAATTAGGAAACAAAAAACTAATTGCTGGTTGGGGAGGGTTTGATTTTGTAAAACATTAACTTCATCTGTCCAATTTTATTAGACTTACTTTCTGTTTTAGTTTGCCCAATAAAATTAGTTTATTTTCTAAATAGACAATATTTTACCCTATCAACTTACAATTCAGTTTACCTTTTACACACAATATACCTAGTGTTGTAACACAATTGATTATAGGTTCGAGACCCTGTAAATAGATGTCGGGTCTATCACACAATGCCCGAGAGCTCAAAATGAGGCCTAAAAGTGGCTAAGGCACGAATATCGGTCTAACATTATCACAACCATCAAACATCGCCAGACCCGGCCAAGATCAGCCCCGATGTTGGGGGCACATTGTCTGCCTCGCGCGGCCAGTGCGAGGTTCTGCAAGGACACCAACGTCACCAAACCTCGCTCAGCATCGCACAGAGCTGGCAAGGCCCAAGGGGGTCAAGCTAAAGGACAAGAGACTTTGATCTCGAAGACAATGTCCATAAATCTAGTAAGTCGATAAGATCAAGCCGAATGGGGTAAGTATTAAATTGGTAGATTTCGTAGAGTCGACTGTGCAAGTCCTATAAAAAAATATTTGTCCTGCCATCTAGAAGATCTTGCACCTAGAATTAGGTGTTAATCTCCCATTGGATTGTAAAAAACTGCACCAAAAATATAGTGGCAAATAGGATATTTGCTGAATCAAAGCATTAAATGCAAAGATTCAACAAGATATTAAGGCAACATCAAGAATATTCCCTTTATAACTATAAATATTGTCTTAAGACCTCATAATAATGGATGAAAAATTCTCTTCAAGACAAATCTTTGCAAGACAGACTTGACAACTCTTTGTGCATTTATTTTCAAACATTTACTCTTCAATTATTCCTCACAAATATAGTTATTAGGATCCAAAAACAGCCACAATCATAAATTTTCATATTAATTGTTGGATCTACTAACACCACCTAATTTATTAAAATTCATGTTAAATAAAATAGGACTAATAAAATTAGACGGGTGGAATAATATTTTAAATTCTTATTACGGAAAATGATTTTTTTAGTCCTTTATTTTTCACCAATTGTATTTTTCGTCCTCTTAACTATACCTTTTTAGAAATAGTCCTTTAACTTATCAAAAATTATTTTTTTCGTCCTCTTACCTGTCTGAAGTGTAATTTTTTTTTTTTAATAGCACACGCACATGTGGCTTCAGTTTGGGAAGGAAGAAACGCGCGATCAACACTGAAAAATCCCCAAATTATATCTAACTCTAAATCTCATTACCTTCAACATCATGTGCATTGAGATATAATTTGGGGATTTTTCAGTGTTTAGAGCGCGTTTCTTTCCTGTCAAACTGGGGCCACGTGTGCGTGTGTTATTAAAAATAAAAAAAAATCCACTTGAGCTCGGTAAAAGGATGAAAAAACCGATTTTTGGTAAGTTAAAGGACTATTTCTAAAAAGGTATAGTTAAGAGGACGAAAAAATAATTTTTGATAAGTTAAAGGACTATTTTTAAAAAGGTATATTAAGAGGACGAAAAATACAATTGGTGAAAGATAAAGGACTAAAAAAATCTTTTTCCCTTCTTATTATTTCTTCTTGCATCTAATCTGGTACACCAGCAATAGCTGCAATAAATAATTCATCATCAGGAAAGAATTTTCACGTACAGCTTCCTTTTCTGTCCCAACTCGACTTCTACTTCATTCTTTGCTCCTGGTTCAACAATGTAGGTGTATAGTACAATATTGATCTGGGATAATTGATCACACTTGGTCATTATGAATGCGGTGTTTATAAGTTCACCCAAAACTACACTTCGTACCATCTGTGTTGGTCTGAACGTCACGATATCACTATATTTCCATTTAATGCAGCAAATCGGGACCTTCAATGATGGATTCTACTAAGCGATGGCCAGCTTGGCTGCTCGATTTCGGCATACCACATCCACAAGAACACCGGGAGATTCCACTTTACTGGGACTTGTGGATGGGTGTTTACTTGCAGTCTTGAAAAATAATATGACAAGTGTATTTGTGCTATGGATAAGGGAAGAAACTCAATATGCTAACGTCAAGTAACATTAGTGTGTTGTCCCCTTTGGGATTTTCCCCCAACAAAGATGTTGAGGAAGTAAAACTCAATATGCTTCTTGGTTCAAAAAAATTATTATAATTATGATTGTTGTTAGGGATGCCAGCCCTATCCTCCGAGCCAAATGCAGCTTCAATTCTACCATATTGAATATCGAGTTTTGATTTATTTCTAAATTAATCTTGAGTAGCATGCAAGTCAATTTACCAATAGAGGTATGTTCTTAAGAAGAAACACCTCAAATGGGCCATATTGGAAACAATTTTTTTCAAGTTTGAGCAATTCTTTTATAGCTCTAAATTTTTTCGAGTCAGCCTTCTGTGGATCCCAGTTTTCATGTTCGTCAACTGTATGAACTCGTTGATCACGATTCCTGATCGTCGTATGAGGTAAAATCCAAGCTGGACTGTTGCTTAAGTAGTTCTCTGCGATTTATCTGTTGTGTGACTAAACCGAGAGTAGGAGTCTTATCTTACATTTTACCACTGAAGCGCCCAAAGAGAATAAGCAAAACGATAGGGGTGTTATCGTACATTTTATCTTGTTTGGAAGATGTTCTGTACCATTTGGCGGGGCGATTCCCTAGCTGCAAATTCTAACTGCAGCAACTCATCTGAACTGAGTTGCCAACCGATTGCACCCAAGTTATCCTCAGCTTGTTTGATCGTCTTAACTCCAGGAATTGGAACTGTTCCTTTGCTGATACACCAGTTTATTGCAACCTGATACATAACAGAACTTCATTAAAAGAGCAAATAGAGGTTATATGTGGTGTTTGCTAACTCTACAAAATGGGGTTGAATTATTTTTTTCTAAGGGAGTGTTTGCAAACTTAAGTGGAGGAATCACTTATTTTTCAAAGCAACTCACAGTTTTAGCTTTTGAGAAGTGCTTCTAACTTGTTAGTAGAGATTTCAGACACTCCCTAAATGATTCTTGAAGCTGTTAATAGAGTTTGCAAACACACCCACAATACTCGCTTTGCTTGCCTTCTCCAAGGACGCTTTTGTAATCATGTGTTGCTTATTAACTCTTTAATGAGTAATGCCAACCGTGCAAAATTGAAATTGTACACAAGTGAATGCAGAAGTACCTGAGATACAGTTTTTTGTCTTTTTAGAGCAATTTCTTTCAGAGAATCCAGCAGAGGCTGTAGCCCTGGTAAAATTTGCCGGAACAGAAACCCCCTATAAAAATTACAGCACCTTTGGCACTAAGATAGCAGCAAAATGATCTGGTAAAGCTAAAGACAATCAAATATATTCTATGATTCAAAAAAAAAAACATTCAACTTCAGTTGTACCGTGGTCCACTTGGAAGATTTGAAGGACTATATTTTCCGGTAAGCATGCCAAGTCCCAAAGGACTGTAAGAAATTACTCGGATACCCAGCGAGTCACATATATCTTTTATCTCCATCTGATCTCTTCCCATACTCAGCAGTGAAAATTGCACCTAATCAGAAATTCTCAAATCCATCAGATTCCAGCATTGAACTCTTAATGCTACTTAACAAGCAAAAAGCTGCTAAACAAAGCCAGGATGCACAAGTGTTTTTTTAGGAAAAAAAAAACATTATAGTTTACTCGTCACACCAGTACTCCCTTTACTTACTGTGTCAAAAACTTGCCCGAATCAAGTATTTGATTAATTTACACATTGAGAGATTAGTAGTTCATAAGAAATACTAAACTAGCCATAAAGATTCCAGGAAAGAGAACAGAAATATAAGAGCACCTGAGCTGAGCAGAGGGGCACTCCTCGAGCCTTGAGGTAATCGTGAATTTTCAGAAGCTGCTTTGGTCCGTAATTGCTCACACCAACTGCTCGTACTAATCCCTGTGGCACATTATTTTCCATGGTGATAAATAAGTAGGGAAATTAAAAAAAAGAAGAAACTATTCAGAGTGCAACAAAAATAACAAGAAAAGAATAAAATATAAGGGTTCGCTTGGTTCAAAATTTCTCAACGAGAATGTAATGTTAATGAATATGGGTAATTCTGATTGTTAATAAGAATAAAAAATGATTAATCCACCTTCATTATATTTGGTACGAGATAATGAGACTCAAAATAAGTTGATCATTGCTCCATATTCATTAGCTATATCCCCTCTTACAATCATTTCTCCTCAATTATTCCACTGTTTCTCAACAACCATCATTTTTTGCCCCTTTTATTCCAAAATTAGAGAAAAACACTAATAGTGTAACCACCGTTGGGACAACCTTTCCTCATTGAAGAACTTAAACCAAGCGCCCACAAAATTTTTGTACTCTGATGTGTAAATAAAGGTTCATGGTAACCTTGTCATACATTGCCACTAAACCGTCCCAAAGAGCACGCTCCTGCAGAGGAGCATAATTTGCCGTCGACCAGTGCAGTTGTCCTATTCCGATTTGCTCAAGTTGAACTCTATCTATTGAAGACCTGAAACCAAAATCCAGTAAATATTTATATAATTGAGAATCAAGATAAATGACATATTGCAAGGAAGGTAAGAATGTTGGCTCTTATACAAGCGCTGAAGCAATTTAGACTTCATGAAAAGAAATAAACTATTCGAAATCAAGAAGGGGCATACTTGCAAGCATCGACAAATTGATTAGGTGTTAAACGCCACGGATATGCAGCAAATTTCGTAGCAATCACGATATTATCCCGCACCTTCTTATTTCCTTGTATGGAGGCAGTAAAATATTTAATCAACAAAACAAAAAGGATTTGTTTCCTTAAGGTAAAATTATCTGACCCGGTGCATAAACACATAATACAACATATCTATATCTCAATTTGAATTCAAAACTAAGCTTGATATCTCTATACGCACGGGCTAAGACAAACAAAATCAATCAGACCAGATATTTCTGTGAAAATTCAAGATTCTATTATGTTACAAAACAATTAAGCATTCGCACAGCCAGATGAAGATCCACTTATCTACATGCATTCAAAAGCAACACATCTAAATTCCACCAATCAAACAGAGATTGTTCTGTAAACATTCAATAATATACGATGTTATAATTAAGCATTCATAAAACCCCATCAAGATCTAGTGATCCAGTATATGCATTTGAAAGCCAAGCTAAATAATCACTATCGTGAATTCACCTATCCCCATCACCAAGGTTTCAAAATGTGAAAGGTAAATCAACAAGAAAACAAGTCTTGTAGTAATAATCCATCTAATTGCAACAACTATCCATCTTCTTTAAAAAAAAAAAAAAAAACATCAACTCAACCACATCAAGCAAAAACAGATGAGAAATCAACCTTCAAACTCGCGGATAAACTTCCCGAGCAGCTTCTCACTCTGTCCATTCAACTTCCCAGTACCATAAGAATCAGCTGTATCAAATAAATTAATCCCATTCTCAACAGCAAGATTGAAAATCTGCTGAAGCTCAATGTCCATGGATTCTTGATAGCCCCATAGCAGCTGATTACCCCAAGCCCATGTCCCAAACCCCATTGGAGATACACTCAGTGGCCCCATCTTTACCTGCTAATCACATTCACCATACATAAATAAGGTACAAAATTAATTCATTTATATTAATTCCCCAACTCACCACTCGTGAGTCG
Source organism: Prunella vulgaris (assembly GCA_026898435.1). NCBI lineage: Eukaryota > Viridiplantae > Streptophyta > Magnoliopsida > Lamiales > Lamiaceae > Prunella > Prunella vulgaris. The sequence continues at coordinate 162,517 of JAPKLY010000358.1, read as the reverse complement.
GATTCTCTCTCTCTCTCTCTCTCGTGAGGATATCATGAGAAAATTCCATTCTCATCGTTTATTTATATTAATTTCCTGAATACTAATCATACAATTCATTTGAATTACAATAAGAAATTCTAATAAAATCCCTAGAAAAATAAAGCAACTCAAGATAATAAAAGAATCCGATTGTGGGGGGAGGGAGAGATCTGATTACCTTCTGCCATGGCCAGAAGCGAGGGAGTTTAAGATTTTTCAGAAGGGACGGGGAGGAAATTGTGGGGTTGCGAGAAGAGGTGGAGCAGCTAATGTGCGCAGTAGGCGCTGAATATGAAATTGGGAGCGCCATTTCTGATGATTGATGCGGCCTCTCTCAAAGTGTCAGCCTTTGAAGATGGATAAGAAATGGAAGCAGCAAACAGGTCATCAACATTCAACACAAAAAAAAACTATATTAGAAATTTATTTCTAAAGATAAGTTAAATTTTGTCTATAATCTGTTTTATATTTATTCGAATAAATTATGCATTTCAAATTACCAGAATTTTAGTAATCTTTTAATCTGTTATATACCAATATTTTATGACAAAAATTTCTATGAAACTTGAAAACATACCATACATCAAAAGTTCGCGGATCCATGGCCAGGTCGAGTCGAATTTAAGTAATTTTCTCAAATTTTCTCGCAAGCACAATTTTCATGTTTTTTCGTTCTTAGACATGTTACTTTTTAGGCAAATGCATGTTATTTTAAGGTAAAATGTGTGTTACAATTAGACAAAATGTTAATTTTTTTACATATATATCACTTGTTTTTGTAGAAATAACATTTTTCATACAATATAAAAGCAATATGTGTGCTATTATAAGAAAAAATATTACATTTTTCATAAATATATATCTATTTGTATATAAATAGTTATTTTATTTTATAATAACACATATAAAATAGTAAAACGTGTGTTATTTAATGAATCATTAAATCTAGGTTTAAAGGATGATAATTAAATTTAAAAAAAAATTGTTCTTAAGAAAATTACATTTTATCCTATAGTAACATGTGTTTGCCCATATAGTAACACAAATTGGGGAGCAAATATATGTTACTATTAGAGCAAATGTGTGTTACAATATTATAAAATGTTGTTATTTTGCATATATTTATTTATTTTTATAGAATAAATAGTTTTTTTTACATAATATAAGAGAAAAAAACATGTGTGTTACTATAAGAAAACATATTGATTTTTCATAAATATTTATTTATTTGTATAGAAATAATTATTTTTTATATAATAACATATATAAAATAGTAAAAAAGTGTGTTAATATATGAATCAATATACCTAGATTTAAAGGAATGATGATTAAATTAAAAAACACATATTCATTCTTATAAAAATACATTTTCTCTTACAGTAACACATATGTGCTCATATTGTAACACACATTTGCCCATATTGTAACACAAACTGGGGAGAAAATGTGTGTTACTATTAAAGCAAATGTGTGTTACAATCTTATGAGATGTTGTTCTTTTTTATATATATTCATTTATTTTTATATATTCATTTATGAAGACTTGTTGAAAGCTTGCTGAAGATTTACATAAGCAGCCTTCAATTTTGTTGAATTTTTGCTGAAGACTTCAAGTATTCTGACAGTATGCCTATTGCCTAAGGAACCTCAAGTTGCGGTCCAGTTGGTGTTTTTTCCAAAATGGTTGTCCAATTGGTGAAGACTCATATATGCCATAGCAACCTCCAGTTTGTTTTGTAGGATGGAGATTGATGAATTTATATTGGATGTAGTTAGATTGCATGTAATAGGTTGTGTCTGATTGTATAAGTGATAGGTTCCGAAATTCTTGTATTGCGTCATCTCTATTTGAGATGAGCATTTTTTTATCGTAATAAAAAATTTACTTTTTCCGATCAAAATATATATATATATATATATATATATATATATTGTTTTCTCATAAATATTTATGAAAAAAATATATTTTTTTATAGTAACACACATTTTTTATGGGTTGTTTACGTATTAGTCTAGTTATAATAGTATTATTACGTATTAGTCTAATACTCCCTTCGTCCCAGGGGTATTGCACCCCTGGGATGGCATACTGTTTAAGGAAAATGTATTTTTTAAATAAAGTAGTGGTGTATGGGTAAATGTATGGAAAGTTTTGTGAGTGTGCACGCAAATCGATGTTTTCCTTTTAAGTAGTGTGCAAATTGATTTGGGACAACCCAAAATAGAAAGTGTGCAAATTGGTCTGGGACGGAAGAGTACTTTTTAAAAATTGAAAAATGGTCCAAAAGGACCCACACCATCATCACCCTTTTTCTGCCGCCTGCACAGACCCAGACATTTGAAAGCTGTCACTTTTTTGTGGAGTCCATTCGTACTGTTCGTTGAAAATTTGAACATTTTTTTAAAAGGTAATTGTGCTGGGCCTTGTCGGTATTTATTGAGATATTTGAACTAAAAAGCTCATGTATTAAATAAGAACAAAGTTTTTGATTTATCGTATTACATAAAGTTCTTAAACAGACAAACCTTAACCTATTAAGGCCAGCATAAGACGGTGTGCCTAAAACGGTCCAAAATATTGACGATTCACTCCTCGCTAATAGTTGGTCCGCTCGCTAAATGGACTACTAACATATAACTAATATGTTAACTATGTAGATTTAATTGCATAACAATATTATACAAATTTTTATATAGTTCGAACACTATTATGTATCTTTAATATAATTTTAATAAAAACTAAAAATATCAACTTGGCTGGCGGACCATTTTACAAGATTAAATAGGTAACCAAAAGCACGAATTTAATCATATATATTACAAAATTAAACGGGTTAGTCCTCCATTCCATTGCCCATTTTACATCTCTAATATCACATATCAAAATATTACATTAATCATGCACGATTAAAATTTTATATATGTTTATAGAATTTCAATTACATATAATTGCACTCTTTTCCTTATATTAGTCCACATCCTAAATTGACTATAAAGATTATTTTGATAGGACAGTGATGACAGATTCTTTAGAATTTTTTATAAATCATTATATATTTTTTTAAAAAATTGGAATTACTTTTAATCACCCTATGTATACTATTCTAAGAAAGTTATATATACAGCAAATACAAACATTCATTGCACGTTTCACATAAAATATTATTTTGTCAATTATTTTACTCATCTGAAAATTTTCGTGCATATAGCTAAACTCCAAAATTTTGAGATAAGAAAAAATAGAGATACAACTTTAAAATATGTCAAAATGCAATGTTGAACCTCATAGTCTTGTATGAATTAGGTGTGTGGACAATTTAAGGGTATTTTTGAAAAGTTACATTCTTTATTATTGAAAAGTCAGACATGTTATTACTGAAAAATGTATATTTAAAAATTTATTTTTTAGTAATAACATGTGTGACTTTTCAATAGTATTTTACGTAATTTTTTTAAAATGCATTTGAGTTGCACGGTGAACAAGAGACTTGCTCCATCCCTTTTAGCATTTTATGGGTGTCATTATACATAATAATCATGTCAATTGTTAATAATAAACAACAATATTTCATACTCTCAAGATCCTACAGTAGCCGAGCATAACAATTGCAAATCATATTTATCAAATGACACATTTAATAGCCAATTAAAAGAGAAGAAAAAATACACATTAAAATTTTCTGCTAGTAATTTTTAATTCACATTATAGTAATCTAAAAAAAATAGACTTAATACAAAAAATAGATAAGAAAGGCCCGCAGACCCAAACCCGCTAAAATCATCACTCCAGTTTTCTTTCGTCCCCGGAGACCAACGTCACCGGACCGATGCCATCAAGTTTTTATTCAAACTTTAGTCGAATTTATTTGTTTTTCTCTTTCATTTTTTGAAATTTTGACATGAAATTGGACAATTTTGATTAATTTATAAGGTGATTATATTGTGTATTTTCATTTTTTTTTTTTTTGGCATGAAAGCAACGAGTGATTATTGATTATTGCATCATTTGGCAATTGTGAATTTTTCGTTTGTGAGCTGTAAGAAATGTTCAAATTTAGTTGACCAAATTTGAGGTAAAGACTCGAACATTTTGGCCGAACAAAATGCATTTTTGTAAAATCCTTGGCCAAACAAAATAAATTGCTCGGCTTCAATTTTCAAATATTATGTGTATGTTCAATTATTATTTTCAAACAATGTTCGGAAAAAATGAATGAACATTTGTCAAGAATTATTTTTTAGAAGAAGTGTTCAATGTTCAAAAAATTTTGAACATTTGACAAATGTTCTACCAATCAGAGTCGAACATATGCATGTGAAAATCGCAAAAATCACAAAAATAAAAGACGCAAAACATGTTTGACAACATATATTCATTGCTACAACATGTATAATACTAAAAAAATATCAATATACTTAAAGACTAACAAATAAACTCAAACAAACACAAAAATCATCAAATAACTTCTTCGAAAAAATTAGTAAAGATATAATAAGAACATTTTCATATATATATGAAGAACTATTATCATCTTGTGTCAAAATCATGTAGAGCAAATAATGTTTGAAATTTTTGTTCAGATTGAACAAATGATGTTCGAATTTACCCCCCAAAATGAGCAAATGGAACAGTTTTGGGTATGAATAGGATGGAGTTTGAACTGATCTATTCAGAGTGTAGAAATAAATATTTAAAGGGTATTTTTATCTTTTAAAATTTATTTTAATAATAAGGAATTAAGAAGGAGTTAATACTAAAAAAAATCTGAAAAAGTATCTGCGTCCATAACTCAATCATCTTTTGTTAGGTTGGATGCACACGCAGACTAGCTTAATGAGTTTCCCCCATTTTAGATTTAAAAAAAATTATCTACATTAGATGCAATATATAATTTGTATTTTTTTTTTATTTAGGAACAGTTATGAAGAAGTACAGTTTTTTAAATTATTACAAAGAGGATTTAAAATATTTGTACAATCATTAGGTGTGCATTTTTTATAATTTTTGCACATCTGCTATCTTTTGCAATTTTAAAAAAAAAAAGTGCGACCCTCTTTATTTTTTTCTCTTTTATTTATTATTTGATCTATTTATTAAATAAGTATATATATTTGCATTGATATTGTTTATTAAAAAATAAAAACAAATAAAACTACCCACTAAAAAAATGAATAGTAATATACTTTAATTATACGTACAAGAGATTAACTCCATTTTAACAGCTTTATAGATTAACACATCTGATATCATATTGTTTTGCATAAAAGTTTGTCGTATATAAAATCTCCCTAATGATACAATAATTAGATGTCAACATC
>JAPKLY010000358.1:142033-157167 GCA_026898435.1 Prunella vulgaris | reverse complement strand
TTGCGCCACGTTTGGCTAATCTCTAATTCTTGTTCGTCGTCTTCGGCCCAGCTTATAAACTCTTCATCTTCTCTCTTTTCCCAGCTATTTCCAATTATCATTTTCTGATCAATTTCTTCAGTTCGATTATCACTCGAGTCTACGTTCTCAAGATTCTTAACCACATCGCTTAGCTCCCTTAACTATAATAACATAAATAAATAAAAAAAGTTAAATAATTAATTATTACAAACCTTTTATCACATCCAAATGTTTTAATTACATATAGAATCACTATTTTTTTTCGCAAATCACAATCTAATTTAAAATTTTGAATCTTAATAAATAGAAAAAATTAAAATTAAAATTATAAACCAACATGCATATTTGTTGATTCAAATTATATATAGCATTAAAAAGTTAGATTAAATTAACGTAATGATTTTATTTTCAATTAAAATATATATGTATATGGAAGAAGATGAAGGTATAAGCAAATTATACCTGCATTTCGAGAGACTTGTTCTCCCCCTTCAAGCCTTCGAATTGGGAGGCTAAGGCGTCGTAATTGGATCGTAGGACGTTGTATTGGTGCTCGATTTGCTTGGATTTCCATCTTGCCCGTTTGTTTTGAAACCAAATGGCAACTTGGCGCGGCTGCAGGCCAACTTCTCTAGCCACCTGCACTTTTTTCCTTGGATCAAGCTTTGATTCTTCCTTGAAAATGGATTCTAGTGATTTGATTTGGTCATCAGTGAACCTCCTAGGATGATGATTCTTCATTTTGCCTTTTCTTTTCTCTTCATGGCAACTAGATTGATCAGTTTCTTCTGGCCTTGAGTTTTCTGGTGATGATTCCATTTTCTTTCTTTTTTTTAATTTGAGTAACATTTGTTGATTAATAAAATTGTGTGTGTTGTGATAAATATGGGAGTACTTTATAAGGGAGCATCATCCCTATTGGTGTGTAAATGTGTGTGACGTATGTTGGTATATATCCAAATATAATAATTGGAAGGTCGAAAATGTTAAATTTGGACTTCACTTTAAGTATATTAATATAATAATTTAATTTATATACATTATATGAATAAACTAGTTCTGTTAGCTTACCTGGGCATGGAATTTCACCCAAGTAGGTAACTCGGGTTCCTTTCCCTATGAGAACGAATAAAGGAAAATATAAGATTGATTTGCAGATAATTTTTGAAATATTTAAAGATTTGATGAACTAACTGTCAACCACTAAGTCACTTTTCAATAGTTACTAGGACTTTCTCACCCCATTTTATTCGAGTTGGAGACTTAAAACTCTATTTTTGAATCCCATACTTCATCCACATATAGTATATTTACCAATCCAAATATCATACTTCATCTGTCCCACTATAAGTTGTTCATGTTGCCATTTTCGTCCGACTCACTATATGTTGCTCATTTTTTTTTACTGTTTTTGAAAACTACTATTCACTTCTTTCTTATTATTTTCAATACTTTTTACACTATTTTCATCACATCACTTATATTTTTTTACTTTTTCCATCAAATCATTTATATTTTTCACTTTTACCTTAATTCGTGTGCCCAAAAGCAACAAGCAACTTATAGTGGGATGAATACAGTAACTTTTTTCATACTCATTCATTCACTTTTCTACTTTACTTTTATAGTGCAACACATTAAAATTATATCACATCAATCATTATCAAATATTAATTTGACATAAAATAAAATTAAAATCCTATCCAAATTTCAAAATAGACACAAATTTTAACTATTCATTTACATTCAATATTTTTGAAATCATAACTTTACACCAACATCTTGAATCTCAAAAGAAACATAGCTTTAAAGTTTGTTGTCATTTGATATGGACTCTGCCTCGAGTCCTCGGTGTCTCTGGCTAGGGGTGGAGCAAATATCGAAAATACTAGTATACCGTACTTATCGTACCGAAAAATATCAAATTTATCAAAAATTTCGGTACGGTATGATATCATACCGATATTTTCGGTACGGTATCGGTATAGAATTTTAAAATTTTCGGTATTTCGGTATCTCGGTATACCGGTATATACCATTTTGGTAATTTAATATTAAAATTAATTTTTATTTAATTAAAATTATACTTCAATTATTTCGGTATGAACCGGTATGGGCGGTATACCGACATAGCCGGTATTTCGGTATGGACCGGTATTTCGGTATAGATCGGTATATATCGAAATATCGGTACGGTACGGTATACCGAAATTTTCGGTACGGTATTCGGTATGCATTTTTGGTATACCGACATTTCGGTATACCGAAATTCTGTATACCGAAAATTTCGGTACGGTATCGGTATGCAAAAATGCATACCGAAAATTTCGGTACGATATACGGTATGAGTGGTACGGTACGGTATGGTACGGTATGCCACCCCTATCTCTGGCTAATTTGATGCATATTGCATGTGTATGCCTTTTTGTCTAAGGCAAATTAAACTTCCCTTTTGATGTTTTATTTACCCTTATTTACCTTAAACTAATTTAATTCTAAAAATACTAAATAATTTGGTTTGGACATTTGTATTACTAGTATTAATCTAGTTGGTTAGTCATTGTCTCTTTGTTAACGTATTATTATGATACACATATAATTGGTTGTCATTTTCCCCAAAATAGATGCCATGTAAAAGAGATTTAGAAAATCAATTTTGTACATTATGTGTGTTTAATAAATGGATAGACGTATCTATCTAACATAGAATAAAGCGATGCAACAAAACATTTCAAGTCTGGATAGTGATTTTTGCCTCTTCATGTGTAGTCTTGATTAATTGATATATAATAAAATTCTATCATGTTATTTTATATTTTTGGTGATTTATTGCACCTTAGGGGCTGTGTTTTAAAAAGCGGATCGGACCGGTCCGATCGACCGCTATTCGAACACCCCTTCGGCCCACTTTTGTACGTTAGACCGGACATTTTTTAAAGTGGTTGAAAAGTGCTCAAAAGCAGTAAAAATCGGATTAGACCTGTCACTCGATGGACCGGTTGAACTGACGCTTCGACAAATTTTTGATTAATTTTATTTTTCTACACAGAATAATGAATTAACTTTTTTTTAAACTAAATTAATTATATATAATATATATCAAATATATTTTAAATGTAAAATATCTAATATCTTAAAGTTTATTCATAAAATATATAATTTTATAAGAAAAATATATATAAAAATATTTATAATTAAATATTATGTATTTATGACATCATACCAGCTCAACCGCTTTAAAAATGGTCAGATCTATTGAACCCGGCCAATCCGACCAAAAATACTAAGGTGTCCGGAACAACTTCCGCTACCGTTTTTAAAACATAGCTTAGAGGAAAATATCTTCAGAAGTGAAACTGAAAAAAGTTGATGTGCTTATTTTGAATTATATGTTTCACCTAAAGAATCATAAACTATTTGAATGTGTTATTATGATCAATTTGTTATTTAGTAGTATATCTTGTAATGTTTTTATTTTGTGAACAACATTGCACGAAGCTTAACTAGGGGAGCTAGCTCACCTGGCCACCAGGCTCCTCACTTGAGTGAATGACCTGGGTTCGATTCCCTTTGGGAACGAATTAGGAGGGAGATATAAGGGTGGACTTGAAGATATTGTTGGGGTGTAAGGAGACTTGGTGTACTAACTTCTAACTATTAACAACTAACATTTACCGATAAAAAAAAAAAACATTGCACGAAGCTTACTGGCAAAAGAAATGTTAATAAAAATTAAATAAATGAATTACTTTTGCATAATATTTATGTAAGTAAAAAAAATCATATTATTGAACAGATTTTGTGTAAAAGTCATAAACCACTTTTTCATAAGTTCACAAAAATAAATTTTACGTCACAAAAAAAAAAGCCCATCTAATTAGAAATGAATAGTAGTTCAGCATAAGATTCATCATGAAAATTATATATACAATACTTTATCTATATTAATAATGTATAGATTGTTCATATTTTAAGATTGGTTTTGACTAAAAATAATTTTACTCATGTTAAATTATTAAATAGATTATTAGAATATAAATAAATGGAATGGAACATATTGTTATTTTTTCTTACTTTGCCCTTTTATAACTTCTCACATTTTACATGCGGGCATGTCTGTGAGATTATTTGATCGGAAAAAAAAAATCTATCAGATTTTATTTTTGTTAAAACTTTATACATCAAGTAATATTTTCTGAATAGCACACTAGATTTGTAAAAGGTTTCATTTTCTATAGTTAACTCTATCAAATAATATAATAGTTCAAGTGGTTAGATTTCTACTCTTTAGAACTTTGATATTTTATGTTCCAAAAATAAAATAAAAAATTTTATCCTCTTTTTTAGTGGTCTTCCTTGTGGTGGTTCCTCACTTGTGGAGATTGTAGTTCTAACTGTGGTGCGATTTTAAAGTACAGTTCTAAATGATCTCCTTTTCGTAATAGTTACGATTTCGATCTATAGCGAGACAAAATAATTAATATATCATATACAGATAGTAGAAAAAAAATTATAATTAATTATCTTGAAAAAATATTATAATTAATAACCTTATCATTAATTATTTTTATATAAAATTTAACTCTTTTAAAAACATATAGTAAAAAGAGCACGAGGCATAAAATGATTGGCTGGTCGTTGCCTAATAACAACAAAACGGAAGACAGTTTTCAGAACTGTGATCGTAAACTCGTAATTGTGCATGCATCAAATCCATCCTATAATTTAGATATACTTTTTATAATTAGAGTTAATTTTATTTAAAGTAATAAATATAATAGTTACATCAATCTAAATATAATTATTCAGCACAAATAATTTTAAGTATAATAAAGATAAATTTAATTATTTAAAATATATTTAAATTATACAATACACCATGAATTTAATTTTCATGAGCATTGAAGTCTAATTGCTTTGTAGGGTAATAGGGTTGGCCGATGAGGGCGCCCGCCTTTACCATGAAAGAAGGTGCGTTTTGTTTTAGGCGGGAAAACACCTCTAATCGTGGGGGGGGTAAATTCGTAATATGATTGTGACATTTTTAAGTTTGTCTTACACGGCCCATCATTTAAAGAAACATTCATCCCCTTCACAAAAGCCTACACTTGTAATCTTCACCCGTTTACCAAACCAATCTCTAGGCTTGGCAACGGGGCGGGGAATCCCCGACCCCCGCGGGGATCCGCCCCGAACGGGGCGGGGAATCCCCGAGAGAAACGGGGACGGAGACGGGGATGGGGAAAAAAATTTCCCCGTAGGCGGGGACGGGGCGGGGACGGGGATTGTATTCCCGCCCCGCGGGGATCCCGGCCCCGTTCCCCGCGGGGCCCCGCATATATAATATATATATATATATATTTATAATATACATATATATATATATTATATATTAACATATTATATATATCATTTATATATATAAGTATATATGTATATATATCATTTATATATATAAGTATATATGTATATATATATATATAATTAATTAACCATTCATGTATATATGATTTATAATATATCAAAATAATGTATTTTATGCACTTTAAATTTTAATAATACTTTTAATTTTTATTTATTTAAAAAATTAATTACACTTATTAAATACTCCCTCCGTTCCGGAGGTGTTTTCACCTCTGGGATGGCACAACTTTTAAGAAAAGTAGAGTGTTGTGTAAAGTTGTATTATTAAAATAATGAGATTAGTTGGATTGTGAGAATAAAGTTAAAGTAATAGTTTCCATTTATAGGGTGTGAAAACAATTGTGGGACGGACGAAAAAGGAAAGTGTGAAAACAATTATGGGACGGAGGGAGTATAAATTATTAAAATTAAAAAAAAAAAAAAATTCTCGGGGAACGGGGAATCCCCGCGGGGACGGGTTCCCCGACGGGGCGGGGATGGGGATGGATTTTTCCCCGTGAAGTTCGCGGGGACGGGGACGGGGAATCCCCGCGACCGCGGGGACGGGGATGGGGATTGGCCCCCCGGCCCCGCCCCGCCCCGCCCCGCCCCGTTGACAAGCCTACCAATCTCATTATGATATCATTGAAATTTATTTGGAACAAAGAAAATGTTACTACTAAAATATGATATATTGTCTTTATCCCTAAAAAAAAAAAAAATCTCCGTTCTACTATAAGTTGCTCATTTTGTCATTTTTGTCTGTTCTACTATATGTTGCTTATTTATTTTTTTACCTTTTTTGGAAACTATTATTCACTTCTTTATTATTATTTTCAATATTTTTTACATTATTTATTTTATTTTTTTACTTTTCTTCATCACATCACTTATGTTTTTTCACTTTTTCTATCACGTCACTTATACTTTTCCACTTTTACCTTAATCTGTGTGCCCAAAAGCAACGAGCAACTTATAGGGGGACGGAGAGATTATTTACTTTCTATTTTTATTTGTCTCGCAAGTGCATGTTATAAAATAGAAATATTCTTTAAAATTTTCACTCATTGTTTATGTTTTAATTTTTGTTCCAAAACAAAAAACACAAGTTTTTATAAGACGGAAGTAATATACAAATAATTTAGTCTTTGAAATGTGTCATTCGAATAATTTACATTTATGTATATTTCAAATAGTATTATGGAGTCATTTATAAATAAAGTGGTTAAAAATGTCTCTAATCCTTCAAACAATTTTGAGGTTTTCAAACTAACACCACTTCAATTTTTATTTATTTTTAAACCTCATCAAGACTATGAGTTCATTAAAATCCTATAATTTATGTCATTGCACATTGCGTACAATTGACATAGGGTTTTTATAACTTAATTTTTATTTAGTTCATACTAAACAAATTGGTTCATGTAATTTAAATCGGGTGAGATCACCTATTGGACACCCAGATCACTCACTCAAGTGAGGAACTCGATGGCCAGGTGAGCCAAGTGGAGTTGATATCTACTTTACTGTAATAATAAAGAAGTGTAAAAATCCAATTTTTCTACTTTGAAAAATCCAATTTATAAAAAGAACTGATTTTTTTTTATTTTTTTGCAAAAAAAATGATGTGTATATGTCAAGAATTGTGAAGCTTAAGTTCCGTGTAACGAATGAAGTTATTTATTTTTGTGGGTGACAATGCAATGTTACATCAAAGATTAACGGCTGAAATTGAGTTGCGACTTTATGTCATTGTGTACATTGCCATAAAAGTTTGATGTGTAAACCACGTTTACTTATGTCGCTTTCACTCGAGTTGATGGATAAGAACGTAATTTACAAGGATAGAGTATAGTTTTAGTGATAAAAGATAAAGCGTGTAAATAGTTTTGGTTGAGATGACAAGTTATTGTTTTGCTGTCAAACAATTTTAGGACTTGTTTAGTACGAAAGAGATGGTGCTAAGAAAAACTTTAATTGACACTTTTACGAAAATAAAATAATTTAAAATATACTAGTAATTGCCTTTTAGACTTTTTTTGTTGCAACTGTTTAATTCATGAAATTAAATTCAAAATAATTGTTAGTACGAGTGATCAAATCTTAAAATGAAGATCCATCTCATGTATGAGACCGTCGCGAAATCGTTTTCTAATTTAAAAAATATTAAAAATTTTGGTATTGTCAAAAATTTCGATTTTTTTTGTATACCGTTGTTATATTGGAAATTTTGGTATATGCCGAAAATTTTAATAAATTTAATATTTTTGATAAGATAAATACAGTATATCAATATTTTCTATAATTCCCCCCCCCCCCCCCGCGCCACCCACACACACACACACACACACACAATTATTCATGGATTTTCTGAAACACATTTATGATGACGCCCATATATATGGACTATCTGGCCCATTGGTCTTATATCTCGTTTACGGTTGACTGCAATACCCATTGGGCCCAGATTATACACACTACCCTTTTTGATAAATACACTATATTTTTTAGAAATATACTATCCTTCGCTCGGCAATTTTTTTCAAACCTAGTATAAAAATGAAAATTTGTTCAAAAATTTTTGCCAAAAATTTGTAAAAATTTCGAAAAAAAAAAATGCGGAACATACTCAAAGTAGTGTATTTCTCAAAATGGCTTGTGTCAATAACATGGGCTACCCATTTTTAGTCTACAAAATGAGCCCAGTTCGGCCCGCATGTGCCCCTAACATCTAACCAAAAGTGCCTTTCATCCACAATTACACAATGTATCCGTCAATGCAGTATGAAAATAATATCATTAAGAAGTATTGATAAATTAAAATTAATAAATTAAAATCATAATGTAAAATATTATGGTATTAATAAATACATCTAAAATTATCAATAAATATATTTAATGGTATAAATTTTATTCTACGGATTAACAAATTTTACAGAAGACATATTCCAACAATTGATATATAAATATTAAAATTACATGAATCAGACTAAAATTACTCACAAAAGTAATTTACAAGTTTTTGTATGCATCAAGTGATTGTACGATTCAAATATATTTTATATAGTACTTTCATTAAATAATACTAATATAAACAACTGCATTATTTTCACTGAAAACAATCTACTCCCTCTGTCCACCAAACTATTTTCCACTTTTCTTTTTTGTTGTCCACAAAACATTTTCTCATTTTTCTTATTTGGAAACAACTCACACTCACAATAAAATTTTGGGCCCCACAATACTCATATTTTTCCCTTACTTTATCTATCATTTCAATATAATACTACTTTTCATTAAATCCCGTGCCCACAAAAAAATGGGAAAAAGTTTCATGGACGGAGGGAGTATAATATTAAAAAATGTAATTGAGGTGAACAGTGCACAATAAATTTATTGTAATTATATAAAAATTTAGGAAATAAAATAATTTGGTGAAAAAGTTGGAATGTCTTTTGGATAGAATAAAATCCCGTAAGATTTAGCACCGGGGTAAGCTCAAATACTCACTGTTGAATAGATACTGTTGTGGGGTTGGGGGCTTCATGCCCGATATATTACCTCTCTCTCTCTCTCTCTCTCAAAATGAAAAGAAGGAAAATGCAAAGAATGTTTGAGGGGAATGTTGTGTGGCTCGACGAAATCATTGTGTGTGTGTGTGTTATATATGGAGATGAGGTTTGGTCGGACCAGGCTTCATTCCCCCCAGATTCATATATCATATGCTTTCTCCTTTCATATATATACTGCTCCAGCTCCAGCTCCAGCTCCTACAAGGCAAAGCTGAGTAAGTTTCAATACACAAACACTCATATATATATATATATATATATGTGTGTGAGAGAGAGAGAGAATATTAGTTTTCGATCTTTATTTGCTAAAATTAAGATATTTAATTGCATTAATCCCGATATCAAAATTAATCTTCTCCTAAAACCTTTTCCTGTATATCAATCTTCCAACAATCCTTCTTTATTTTAAACAAACACAATAATCTAATCATGGATTTTAATCCCCCCAGCCAATACTACCCTTATATTTCCTCCTAATTCTATTTTATCCCATATTCTATTTACATTGAACATTTCACAATAAAGGAAAAAAAATGAAAATATCTCGATATTTCTTCAATATATTCACGATATATCCACTTCTTATAGTTATTGATATTAATATTAGATAAAAATGATATTTTCATAGCGCATTCATGAAAAATATAAAAAATATTTGCATATATTGTTTTGTAACGTCAATATCGATTAATTTTTTCTATAAATTGAATTTAATAATTAAAATGTTGAGGAAATATCGAAAAATATTAAGAAAATATCAATAAATTTCAATAAAAATAAAAAAGTAATATATTTTACGTAAATTTATCATAAATGTAAAATTTGTTTTTTTTCTGTTAAATTTATGTATTATATATTTGTTATTAAATTTTCATAATGTTTTAGATTAATGGATATATCAATTGCTATTATCATAAATTTAAAATTTTAGAGTATGTCTCTTATGAATTCGAGTTCACATGAACTATTATTACTGTTATGTGTAATAATTATCACTGTTATTCATATTTACTATGACGGTTATAAAAATATACTTAATTTTTTAATAGTGATAGTTTATATGCATAACAGTGATAGTGTATACACAATGACAATGATAATTGATATCCCGAATTCACCGTGAACTCAGGTTCATACAAAATTTTATCAAAATTTAATATTTTTATCGATATCATATTTTCAACCTTGCTAACAACGCAAACACTTTTTATGAGTCAGTCTTTTGTATAACAATTGTACCATACAACTAGATACATGAGTGAAAATTACAAGCTGAGTTTCACTGATCAAAATGTAAAACGAAATATGCAGCACTACAAGAAGATAAATACTGCTTACGGAATTAAACTAGCCAACAAAAATTTCAAACAAAAACTTTTTACAAATTGCTAACATAATTTTCTAATCATATAGCATCTTTATTCCTTAACCTAATAGCCAACATATTAAGGAAAGAAAAACTTAATTACAAACAAAATGAAATTTCTAGATAGTTACTCCTTCCGTTCCACTAAGTATTTTTTGTTTTCCCATATTCGTCCTTCCTGATATATATTTTTCATTTATTTATTTATATTTTTTTTAAATTATTATTCATTTTTTCATTATTTTTATTATTTATCACTTTTTTCATCACTTTATTTATATTTTTTCACTTTTCTCTTAATCCGTGTTCAAAAGCGAAAAAAAATACATCGCGGGAAGAGGGAGTAATTCGATTGTTAGTACTTTATTTTCTTTAATTAGTATGGAATAATATGTTTTAAATGTGAGGAATGCAATTTCCATGCATCATTAACCTTATTCCAGGCCTTTGAGTTTAAGCTGACCCCCCATTACAAATGAGGATATTCATTTGATTAATCCTGCAGGTATAAATGGTATTGTAAAAATATTTTTTCAAGACTATAAACTAAGGGATATAGTAAAATAGGGATCGTAATTTTTTAAATTGGTAAAATAAAGATCAAAATATTTTTGGTTAGCAAAATTAGAACCGTATTTTTTTAGATTGACAGTTTAGGGACTATAATTTTTAAAAATTATAATTTAAGAACAAATTCAGTCTGAATCTGAGCAATTAGTCCAATTATTATTGATTCGCGCTAATTTATTCTCAAATTTTCATATTTTAAAGTTACTAAAAAATTATGTTCCTTATTTTGTCAAACCCTTAAATTATTGTCCTGAAAAAATAAATTTGCATACGAGTAACACTTGCTTAGAAATTTCTACTGTAGAATTATCCATTCTTGAAAAAATGAGACTAAGTCAGGTCGAGTCGAATCCGGGCATTTTTTTTCTTCAAAATTCACAAAACTGCAAATTCAGGTTTTCGCTCCCGGTTTATGTTACAATATAGACAAAAAAGTGTGTTACTATTATGCAAATTTTGTGTTACAAATTCTTAAAAAATTAATTTTTGTACTTTTCAAATAACTATAAGGAAAATATGTATTTTTGCAAGAATAAATATGTATTGCTTAATTTATTTTTTATTCTCTTTGTTGATTTATGTTGTTAATATACTATCTTTAATATCTTACATATATTATATAAAGTATAACATGTATTTTTCTAAGGACAAATAAATATTTGTATATACAGTAGCAAACATTTGATTTTGCCGTAACACACACTCACACTTACTCTAATTATAACACACATATTCTCTAATAGTAACACACATTTGCTCCCCAGTTTGTGTTACTATATGGGCAAATGTGTGTTATAATAAGTATAAATATGTGTTTTTAATTAAATCATCATCCTTTTAAATTTAGATATATTAATTTATGTAGTAACACACTTTTTACTATTTTATATGTATTATTATATAAAAAATAATTATTTCTATAAATATAAATAAATTTTCTGAAAATTTAAGGTTTGTTCTAACAGTAACATACATTTTACTCTTATATTATGTGAAAAATTATTTATTCTATAAAAATAAATGAATATGTGTAAAATAACAACATTGCATAAGTTAGCAACACACATTTGCTCTAATTGTAACACATATTTGCTCCCCCTTTTGTGTTACTATATGAGCAAACGCATGTTACTGTAGGATAAAATGTATTTTTGTTAAGAACAAATATATGTTTCTTAATTTAAGGAAGAATTTCATATTAGGGCCCAAATTTTAAGGTAAGTCTCAATTTAAGATTTTAATTTTAAAGTGTCTCAAATTAAGATCTACATTTTGATTTTTTCTCAATATAAGATCTAATTTTATTATTTTTGTCTCAATTCAAGGCCTGATCTATTTATCTTTATTTCAATTTAATTTTTTATAAAAAAAACTCAAAGCATAACAATATTTTATTTCGAATTAAGATTTAAAATATAAAATAAAAATATATAGTTTTATTTAATATTTATATTTGACATAATTAATTTTTTTCAATTCACCGTTCAACAAGAAAAAATAAATTTTAAAGCATGTTTAATACTTGCATAAAATTTTATTTATTTATTTTTAGTTTGATATATTATACCTAAAAATTAATTAAATACAAAAGAAATTATGTTTGATATATTATACTTAAAAAATTAATTAAATACAAAAAAGAAAAAGATTATTATGTTAGTGAAGCTTTAAAAAAAATGAAGATAAATGGATCGGGCCTTGAATTGAGACAAAGATAATAAAATTAGATCTTAAATTGAGAAAAAATCAAAATGTAGATCTTAATTTGAGACACTTCAAAATTAAAGTCTTAAATTGAGACTTACTTTAAAATTTGGGCCCTAATATGAAATTTTTCCCTTAATGTAATTATCATCTCTTAAAAGCTAGATATTGGTTCATATAATAACACATTTTTTACTATTTTATATGTTATAAGAAAAATGATTAATTAAAAAACATGACCACTTATAATAGCATATTTACCAAGAGGAACACCAAAAACCTAATATTACCAAGAAGGTCAAAAAATGGAACACATCCCATAACATTATCTGATACACACAAATTGAAACACACAAACCCATTTCAAATTCCCAAAAACCTTTTCTCTCTCCCTCTCCCTCTCCCTCTCTCTCTCTCTTTTTATCTCTCTCCCTCTCCTCTCTCCACTCTCAGACCCTCCAAAATAAAATCCACAAACCCACCTCTCTCACTCTCTCTAAAACTCACCTCTCCCTTTCTCTCATCCGCCATGGAAACTGCTTCAAAATCTCTCATCCACCATGGAAAAGGGGCGGTGCATTCCCGATTCCCGGCATGGTGGGGTCAAATCCGTGGCGGTTCCGAGAGGGAGACCAGAAGCGTGATTTTTCTGGCAAATGGGGAAGTAGCAAGTGCCGACTTTGGCTCAGATTTTGTGTCTTGAAGGGCAGATTCGTGAAGAGCAGCGACAAAGACGCAAAGCGGCGTGGTGAGCGGAGCACTGCCTTAATTTTCGGCGAAGACATGACACGAGGACTTCATCGGTAGCAGCGATGTAGGCACGCTTGTGGGCAGCATGACTTCGGCAACAGCTTCAAGACGACAACAGTAATCTCCGTTGCAGCGATTTGATGGAGATGAGCAACGCAGCTCTGGCGGATGGCAGAATCAAGAGGCAATGGGCATTTCTTTTAATTATGTTTTTGGTGATTTGATTTTTGTTTAATTCTGGTCATTTGATTTTTGTTTAGTTATGTTTGATATTTTTTTTTTGGTGATTTGATTTAATTCTGTAAATTTTATTTTTAGTGGAATAAAAATTATTGCCTTCTATTCTGTATTTTTACTTTTATATGTAATTTTGTATATGATATTCAGAAAAAAATTAGTATATATGCAGAAAAATATTATATATATGCTGATGGAAAAAAATGCATATACGAAAATAACTAATGAATATATGAATGTAATTTTAAAAATAGGAAAAAAAGTAAAAATATGAATTCTGAAAAAAATAATATTTAAATATTAAAAAATAAAAATATAAAATTTGAATATAATAAATTAATATCAACTGTATAATATTAAATTTTGAAAAAAAATAAATAAATCAATGGAATAAAATAAGTAAGATAAAATAAAATAAATCAATTGAAAAAAATACATAAAAGACTAAGTCAATGATGATGGATTCAATTTTAAAATAAAAAAATTCAAATTTAAAAAAAAAAAGACTAAGTCAGGATTTCAATTACAAAAAAAATAAAAAATCATCTTGTATTTATTGAAGAGAGAGAGAGAGTGTGGTGAAAGAAAAATGGGTGCATATGATAACATCACTCCTGCATATGGGGCCCATATAATCATTACAAAAGTATTTTTTGGGAAATAAAATGATCTTTTTGGTAACATGGAGTTTTTGGTGCTCTCCTATGTAATAACACTATCTTAAATGACCTTATATGTAATTTACCTTATGAAAAACTAATATTTTTTCTTATAATCACATACATTTTGTTCTTACTACTATTTGAAAAATGTTTATTTTTACAAAAAACAATTGAATATGTGTAAAAAAAAAACATTTAATCTGATTATACACACATTTTGTCTTTAAATAACATGTATTTGCCCAAATTGTAACATAACTAAGAGCAGAAAAACCTGGAATTTCAAGTTGCGCGAATTTTGAAAAAAAAATCTCAAATCCGACCCGCTCCAATTTAGACCCGCGAATTTTTAAAAAATGGATAATTCTACAGTAGAAATTTCTATATAAATTTTTGTCTTTCCATATATGTTGTATATCCATATTTAAATAATTCAAATTTTCAAATATATATATATATATATAATTCAAATTTTCAATATTATTTTTTACGAAAAAGAATCATACCATTATCAGTATACTTTTAATTATAGTTTTCATATAAATGAAATAATCTAAAATTCCTTTGAAACTTATATAGAATAATGTTTTTATTCCACACCAAAAAAAAAAAAAATACACTCTCATTTCCAAGATAATTTACATTCATAAAATTCAATAAAATACAATTTTAATATTTTATTAGTTAATTTTACACCTAAATACTCTTTTATAGAAACACTTGGGTAGAAATTTCTACCGTAAAAATTACTAAATATAGAGAAAAAAAATAGTTAGAACCACTCGCCTGCCCACCTCCACAAAACTCACGCCAACAGACATACTCCCCCGCTAACACTTCAGTATACCT